>JBBPCZ010137637.1:0-21121 GCA_037974445.1 Brycinus macrolepidotus | reverse complement strand
TATAATATGGACAAAAGTAATGATGACATATTATATGGACAAAAGTAATGGGACGCCTGACCCCGCGAAAACCAGGCAAGACTCAAAGCGCTGCGTGCTGCTCGCAACCCAGCACAAAAAAGCAACAAACTTTCAAAATAAAAGGATAAAAAAAAAAATGCGTTAACGCGCGATAAATTAATTGTCGGCATTAAGTAAATAATGCGTTAATGCGATAATAACGCGTTAACGTGCCCAGCACTAATAATAATTAATATAGTGACATGGCCAGAATTTCCCAGCGTTGTGAATGGGACTTCTGTTGGACTTCTGGGGTTTCTGTTGTTTTCATCTCTCTCTCTCCAAAACCATGTTACACTTCCCTAAAAATGTTTTTACGTGGCTGCTCTTGTTTCATCAACCCTCTCTGCTTTGGCTTTGGTTCTGCTTGTTCATGTTCATCTGGTCAGCATTATACATTCCCCTGCCTGACACCTGTCTCTTGTCTCCTTCACTGTTGTTTAGGCTGACAAGACAAAGACTAAGAAGGTGTTTTCTCTATTTTCATTTTCCTACATTTTTTTATTGGTTCATCCCAGCTCTTCTGCTGCCCATTGATTTTTACTTGAACCTGTTCTTTTTTTTTCTTAAGACTCATTCAGTCTTGCCAGTTTAACAAGTATTACTGAAGCTTGTATATAGATGCTCTGACTGAATCTTAAAAGGCTCCTTACTCCCCACATAGTGTGCTGCATCATGAAACTATGGTTCAGCACTCAAATAGTGGTCTAAATTCAGTTTGTATTTGAGTCTTGCTGCTCAGACTGAATATAAACGACATTCTGTTAGACATATAAAGCAGTATTTGTATGCGGAAACTATTATTTCATAAAGTCCCATGTATCTTGTGCATCCATTGTTACCTAACTTAGTACCTCTTTCTGTTAATGGATTTGCATGTGTTAACTTTTTTTCTGTCTGTGTTCTTGAACATTCGGCGTGTTCTGATAATTCCTGGAAAAGCCCTAATCAAACCTACTTAGAGCTCACAGTTTGACACTTGTGTTTCCCATACATAACACACACTTACACACTTGATTGTTATGGAAAGTACTGTCAGATGGTGAACTAAACAGACACACACACACACACACTCACAACCCCAGCACACACACACTTACTTCCACGCTGTCCATTGGCTGTGCCATACAGACCCCTGAAGAAGCCACGTGCAGAGTTTTCAGAACAATGTTTTCCATCTGCAACATAAATATTTTCAAGTAATAATTAATTTTCAGTCATACCTGATTAGTCATACCTGATTCATCAGCTCATGAATGCAGTACATAATTTAACCTACACTGTCATGTGTGTCCCTGTTCAAAAATTCTGACCTTATTATCACAAACACACACAGAGGTGTGTGTGTTTCTGTCTGCCTGCATTTGTTGAAACCCTTCCAACGAGACAGTTAATGATCTTTAGTTACAGGAAGGATTTTGTGCAGTGGAGGAAGATCAAGGCACAAACTGTGGTAGAGCAGATATTCCACCTAACAAATTTATTTTATTATATATTTTTTTTAAATAAAACATGTCTCTAGTAGAATACAAAACATGTAATATGAAACCAGAGTTTGGTGTCATTATGCTTTTCAGTTCAGCACTAAAGGTGAAGATCTCCCAGGCCGCTGGAATAGACTCCTAATGTGATTACGGCCAAGAGCGGATTAAGCTGTCTGTAATCTACAACTCTCCAGCTCCTTAAGACACACACACACACATACACACACACACACACACACACACACACTCACACTCACACTCTCTCTCTCTGTCTCAGCTGTCTAACATGGTCTGATGTGCCATCTGTAATTAATTAATTGGGTCAAGTCAATATGTCCAGACCACTGTCCCTGTTCTTGTAGCTCTCTACTGATCAAAGAGGCAGGTTAGACCAAGCTGTTTCTACCTTCCGCCTCGCACATCAGAAGAGGAGTAACTCCATCATCTGGATTAGAGTGGAAGGTCTGCATTAGCTCTAACATGTCTGTTGTGTTTTTGATTGACAACTTCACCAGCCTAACTCTTGCTCTTTAAAGAGTTACTTAAGGTGTCAAGATAAACCTCTTTAGAACTAACTAATACTCTACAGGAGCATTTCCTCTAGTGGTATATACCTCAGCAAATGTGCTATACATGGACCAAAAAAGCTTCCTAGCATGGTTTAAAGTCAGTGTCAATCAATCTATTAACACTCTTAATGGCAGGGCAGGAGAAAGTCAAGTTCAAAAAAGCCACTCCCCTAATTTTTAAGTTCCTCCCCTGATCATATTGGCCAGCTGTGTGACCAGTGAGTGCTGTGTCGTCTGGTCATCTGTCTGACTGTCTGTCTACCAAAATATCAGGAAACCCAACACTGCACACAAACGCAGAGCATTTACAAAAACATGTACCTAAATAACCTACTGTTTTACACTTCAGATCAATCAGTCAGTGTCTTCAGATTGTGTCTCCAGATAGTCACACACAAAACCTAAAACTAAATGAACTATACATGAGCACATACACAGACACACACACACACACACACACACACACAGACACACACATACACACACACACACAAACTGTTCATACCGTGAACAGCATTGGCATGATAGCGAATCTTCCTGCGAGTGAGGCGCCAGATCAGGACGGCCAGCGCAATATGTGGAATCCAGTGGACCAGGCGAAAACCCAGCTCCAGACTGTTCACACACAATCCTAGCAAACACACACTCGTCTTGCATGCGGACACAAACACATCCCAAATGGACACGCACACCTGCCAGACACGCACACACCTGTCCCACAACGCCTCCATTACTCCCACCAGAATGAGCCGGCGAGGTGGCCATGACCAGGGCTTATCAGTATTATTAGAGCTGACCTCACGTATGCTCTCTCTCTCTCTCTCTCTTTCTCTCCCTCTACCTCCCTCTATCTTCTTTCTCTCGCCCTGTCTTACAACTCCCTTTCTCTTTCTCTCTTCTGTCTCCTGTCCATCATTTTATTCTTACTTTCTTTAATACTCTCACTGTCCTTCATGTGTTTGGTGTGAGGTTTCAGAACTTTAGTGCCACAGTTTTGTGTACCTGCAAAATGGCTGTAGTTAACTAATTAACTAGTGATGTTTATTTACAGTGTGAATATTGCAAATAACAATTACAATGCATCTCTGTAATCAAAATATACAGGTTATTGCTACATTTTTTTCTCACAGAAAAAAACATTCATGTGCGGAAGGTCCTCACTCACCTGCCTGAGCACGGGTTGTGTGTAAAGGTAGAGAGGTGAGATTTCCACCAGTAGGTTTTCTCAACTATAACACTGGGCTGTATGGATGAAGGTAAGGTGTCTGCTGTGTCCAAGTGGCCTGAAGCCAGTTTGGTAAAAGAAATGCAGTGGTTTCTGGGGTTCACCAACTTCTACTGCATGTTCATTAGTTCAGTGTGCACGTCTATCTGACCTCCTTAAGAACAAAACCCAAAAAACTTACCATGACCCCCACTGCTATGGAAGCATTCCACAAACTGAAATCTCTATTTACTAGTGCTCCTATTTTGAAATTACCAGGCCCTGCCTGACAGTTTGTGGTACAGATTGACGTATTGGAGGCTGGACTGGGGCGGTGTTGTCACAGTGCCATGGCAGCCGCGGTAAGCTATACACTTCTGCCTTCTTCTCCTCCAAGCTATCGGAGGTGAAGTGTAATTGTGACCCACAAGCTGCTCGCCATCAAAGCAGCATAGGAGGAGGAGTGGTGCCTCTAGTTAGGCTTTCCGGGTCAGACAGCTCTTTAACTCATAGGTATAGCGGGTGCAAATTCAACACTTTGTGGACTGGAAGGGATATGGTCCCAAAGAGTGGAGTTCGGTCTCGGCCCAGGACATCCTGAGCCAGGAACTCATCACTGAATTCCATCAAGATCGGCACACTCCTCGTCCCAGGGGCTGCCCTCCCAGTCTCCCCGTCACCTGCTGGGACATTATTTGTTCCGCTAGATTATGTAAAAGGCTTTGGCACTTTGAACTCTGTACTGATGCTTCCAAGCACCATCATGGTCCAATATGAAAACATGTAAAATGTATTCAAAATGCATGTCTTTGAGGTAAGAATAGGATGTTAAAACAAAAAAGCTCATATTAAAAGAGCTGAAGATACAAACACATTAAAACTTGTAAACAGAAACCTACAAAACTGCAAGGGATGCTGGAAAGCTCTGCTCCCAGTGCTTTTATAATGAGAGGGAGGCTTATCAAAACAGCACAAACTAAAAGTTGTCTTCTCTGTATATCAGCAAATAATAGGTAATTATTACAAAATCTGAAAAGCCTTCAGCATGATATGTGACCTTTATCTCGTTTACATACATTTATGTTTACAGCATTTAGCAGACAGTCTTATACAGAGCAACGTACATCAGTGCTTAAGTAGTCCACATCTGTTCTTCATACCTGTAAAGCTAAACTCAAATCAACATCAACATCTCAACCAAGTTACTGCTAGCTAAGTTACGCACCTTAACAAACCCTGTTCTAAAGAAAAAAAAATCAGAGGTTAATACACATGTAAGTAATGTGGTAAGTGCCGAGGGTTTTTTTAAAAAAATAAATATATAGGAAAAGTTGCATAAGAGATAAGCGAGAGGACTGGTTAGTCACCAAGGTGCTCCTTGAAGAGGTGGGTCTTCAGACTACGCTTGAAGACAGTGAGGGACTCCGCAGATCTGATTGCAAGAGGGAGTTCGTTCCACCACTGGGGGGCCAAGACTGAAAAGAGTCTTGATGCATGTCTTCCTCTTCTTTTGAGCAGCGGAGGTTCAAGACCAGCAGTGCTTGAAGCTCTGAGAAGCTCTCAGAATGGACATGTTTAAAGCTGAATTTACAGTAGATTACTATAGGATTTTCTGCTGAAAATGTTCACAGTTTTTTATCTGTTAAGAATATCTACTCTTCTCATTGTTTTAGTAATCTTTTTACCAAAATAATTAACATGCTTGCCTATCACATAATTCAGTCAAGATGTTAATTCAGCGATGTTTTAACTTACATGTTGACATATTTTTGGACTTATTTTGGAAATGTATTTGTGCATTTTTGTTTGCGGCCTTGAGGGCAGCTGCAAGACAGTAAATCGAGTATTTCCCCATTTGTCTTAACCTTGCTCGAGAATATGACTAATACTAGAAATATGATCATCAAAGCAAACTTTTTTGAATCATCTTCTGCCTTCAAGCTCTGACATTTTATTTGTGAAGCCTGTTCACCCTCTTGTGAACTTTTATTTTCCTGCTACCTCTTCTGCCCTTTTGCTTTCTGCTGAAGGCCTATGAGTCTCCTCCAGGTGAACTGGTAGCCATGCACAAAATCTTCAAATCTACACAGATGACTTTTTTTGACTTTTCTGTCTTGTGTAACTGTGTTCCTGAAAGGTTTCTGTTCTGTATGAATGTCTTAGTTCTCCTGATTAAGGTATTCAGCTTGTAATGTGACTGTGTAAGCTGTGTGTATGTGTTCATTTTCAAAGCTAGAGGGCACACTTTACAACAGATTTCCACATATCATTTCTCATATTCACTCACTCTCTGTTTCTCTCTCTCTCTCTCTCTCTCTCTCTCTCTTTCTGTGTGTGTGTGTGCGTGTGTGTGTCTGAGCCTCCAGTTTTTGACCTGCTGAAAACTGATGAGAACTTGTGAGGTGAGCTGAACAGGAGGCCCTAGAACCCTGTAAGAGGAGGAGCCATTCTGTATTGAGGAGTGGTCTCAGATTACTTTGCTATGTATTCTCCGATCTAATCAAGCATTACGAGAGAAGACTCATGGCTATTATGTAATGAAACAGAGGTTGCAAGTACAATAATGATACCATTAATTGTGATGTGGTTTAATTAAAAATATGACTTTAACACCTGTAGAGGGGATTTGTTCTTAAAGCATTCCTCATGTTATCCAAGCATTTCCTATGTGATGTGTCATCATGATGTGTGAGACAGAAGACCAGGTGTATTTTCATACTCGACAATAATGAATGTCATAGGATATGACATTAAAAACTAAACTCTGCTTATTTAACTCACTGAATAATGTATGAATAATCCTTTATATAATTTTATAAAGATTTTAAAAGACTGCAGGCAGCATGAGACTTTCTCCTGGCATTTATATTGCAGAGAGTAACAACAAACCCCTTGTGGGTGCACGATCAGCTTCTCAACATGGTCTTTTCATTTATGTACAAAATAAAGTACCACATTTGCCTTGCTTTGATTTGACATTAGCCTGACATGGACTTTTAAAAAGTCCAATTAGAAACAATGGGAAAATGTAGAGAAGCACAACTGTTTAAAATAAAGTGGCCCTTATAGTCACGCATGAACACACCCCACAGTGTGAATAACGTGAAATTCTTTCTCTGCATTTAACCCATTCACCAAGTGAAGCAGTGGGCAGCCAGTGATGCAGCGCCCGGGAGCAGTATGTGGGGACAGTACCTTGCTCAAGGGTACCTCAGTGATGCCACTGGCAGCCCTGGGATTCAAACCCACAACCTTTTGATTGCAGGGGCAACTGCCTAACCATCAGGCCACCAGCTGCCTCACAGTGGACTCGAAGCGGCCATCTTCTGATTCAGTGCCCTACCTCTGCACCACCAGGGATGCACCACTCAATTTCAAAAGAAAAGCTTAATGTTCTTCATTTTTCTTAGAATAGTTTGATGAAGTATGTGAACACTGTCAAAATTTTAAAACATAGTACTCACTATCCATTCAAAATATGGAAATTAATCTGCAAAAATAGTCAAATCGGAATTCATTGTTTTTGTGATCTTAGGAAAACCATCACATTTAGACTACATATATCTTGTAGCAGTGGAGAGGCGGAGCAGCTGATATGTACCCTGGAATTCTGTGCATGGTTCCTCCTTAACAAGGTTCAGGTGCTCCTAGTTAGGGAGGATCCAGAAGACTTTAAAAGCATGGGCTTTTTTTTTTAGAGACAGTATCAGCAAGAACTTTGGGGCAGAGTCTTGGCTGGAGACCACAGGGCCAAAAAGTGTTCAGTCTGAGTAGGCTGTAGTTTTTGTTTAATTTAGAATGTTGTTTTCACTCATGGATAAGTAAAGTTCTGCATTCACCTATGCTGTATGTATATCTGGGTGTATGTTTGGTGGTTCCAGCCAGTATGTGTCAGCCATTCCCCACGTGGCACCACAATGTGCTTTTTCAAACTACAGCAGTTTAGCCCCATCTGTTCATGTTGAATTTATGATGAGTGTTTCAGCTTAGACTGCTTTTTTAATTAGGCACAACACAGATCCACCAATCAGAACAGAGATCAGTCTGACAGGCACAGCAACACCTGAGGAATAAAGAAAGGTTGGAAAAAAATGGTTAGGACAAAATGGTACACAAAACCATGCAAATCTTTAGGAGAATTCAGAGAAAAACTAAAATATGAGAAAAATGTAGTGTACGAGATTCCCTGTGTTCACTGTGCTGAGTGTAGTTTCTGTTGCTTTTTCCCTATCTACCCCCACCATGTTTGTATATTCCTCTGAGACACCCCCCTCCCCATTTTTAACACATTTCTTTCATTCTCCTTCTTTTATTCATGTTAAATGGCTGCACCCCCATGTCTAATGTCTCCTGTCACTTTTAATTGCTCTTCAGCTTTTTTCCCAATCCTCTATGGATTGCTCTTTTCCACCATTTGTCTTTCCTAAGACCTCCAGTTCCTGTTGAATATTCCTCCCTTCTCCCCTTTTCCTCCTCTTGTCCTCGTTCGTTTTTGCTGACCTTTTGCCCCTTCCCTATGAAATTCCCTCTCTAAGATTAAAGCTCACTCTTCTGTTTGTTTATAATTCAAACATACAGTTTTTGTTATTCTTGGTATATTTTTCCCTTGTGGTTTAGGCAGAAATACATTTTCCGATAGCCCTGTGGAAAAGTGGACAGGCCACCTAGATAGACTTTTCTTTGGTATATAGTTTCTGCAGTGTGGTGATGCAAAACAATGGCAAGACTGTGAACACATCAACCAGAGTGCAGAATTCACAGAAACCCAACCAGCCCTGCTACTTCCTTCACCATTAAGCATTTACAACAATCAGCCAAAAATTAAAACCACGTGTGTTGACACAAATCACTCTTTTTAGAAAAAAGTAGATTTGACATACCTGTCACCCAACACAAGGAGACCCAGAGATTTACTTTTATTTACACTTCTTTATTATGATTTACTCTTCTCCAGACTCGCTGCACTTTAACACTGAGGAGATCAAGCTGCGTCTCCATGGCAACCCACTAAAACGCAATGACACCGTCTATGATGTGGTGGTGGGACAGTTGATCAGTTTAGCTCAGAATCAGAATCAGAATAAGAAAACTTTATTGATCCCGGAGGATATTGCTTATGTAATGACTGCAAAGACACACAGAGACACAGAGACAGATATAAATATAAAAAATCTAGTCTAAATAAATCTAAATAAAAATCTGTAGAAAAAACCTCAATGAAAATACACTACGCTATATACAGTTATGCTGGGTATAAATACTATATATAAGTAACACAGTTGAGTGAAATCTAAAAACACAGATGGCAGTTTGGAGTACGTTACTGCATTTAGTACAGATCAGTAATAATATTAAGTGATAAAAAGTAATATTGACATAAGCAGTGATATTGCACACATAAGACTATTGCACATAAGATATTGCACATAATAAAGTGATTCGGCATCCATTAGAAAACTTCACATGATATTGCACATGGTAAGACAACTGCACATAAGATATTGCATATGGTAGACTGTTACACATCGTAGCAAAAATAATGCACATAGTCATACACATAATGTTATTTAAACCCGGTAAGAAATTGTAGAGTCTGTAAAGAGGCGAGTTGTAGAGTCTGATGGTGGTGGGAAGGAAGGATTTCCTGAAGCGTTCAGTGGAGCACTTTAAGCTGGTTAGTCTATAGCTAAAGGTACTTCTATGGTTAGGACTTCCATGACTAAAGGTAGTTTATGGTTAGGGTAATTCTGATAAAATAAATAAAATATAAATAATTAAAAAATTGCAGGTGGTGGCTCTTTATCATTAAACTTCATAAAGGCTAGTTTTTTCTAATCCCCTTACATTTGCATGTTCTCCTCGTGGTGGCGTGGGTTTCCGCCGGGGTCTCCGGTTTCTCCCACAGACCAAAGACATGTGTGTCAGGTGAACTGGGGTTTCTAAATTGACTGTAGGTGTGAGTGTGTGGGTGAATGGTGTGTGTGCCCTGCGGTGGGTTGGCGCCCTGCCCAGGGTGAGTCCCTTCCTCGCGCCCATTGGCCCTGGGATAGGCTCTGGGTGCCCGCGACCCTAGTGAGGATAAGTGGTTATAGTGAGTGAGTGGGTTGCTCTTCACCATGTAAAGACTACCAGTACCAATAAGGTCATTTGAGTTCTCTGACACTGACAAATTTATGTCCAAGTTCATCTGGCACAGAATGAAACCAAAATAAAAACACTACAGCTGCCCAGAGGGGTCTTGCCTTTTCCAACTTTCAGTTCACAACTGATGATGTCATTTTCTAGACTCAAGACACTTTCTAGATTAAAGACAGGAAACCCATGTACACACTGTACACAATGATGATAAGTACAATTAGAGCTTAGAGAAATATTATGAAATTAGTTGGTAGAAAGGGATGCTTACACACTATTACTCAAAACAGTGCCTCCCCTCTAGGGCTGGGCAAAAACATTTTCCAGAGCCAGAATGGCAAAGGGGTTAAGAGAGTGTGTAAGCTTGCTAAAGACTGTTTTTGTTTGTTTTTCATTTTTTGTTTGTTTTCAGATTTTTCTTTCCATTCAGTCCCCTATTTCAAAATATCTTGTTTTCTTTATTGACCCATGATGTGACATGTTAAGGTACTGCTGACAAAAACTAAAGAATTACAAAGTTCTATCTGAACCCAAACTTCACCAGTCCGTTTTACACATGTGACACAACACCATCAGCCACTAAATAATGCTAAATGACTTGTGAAAACTCAGAAGAGCAAAATAAAATTCTGTCTAAATTTAGAAAAAAAAAGAGATGTCTGCTGTTACTGTACCCTCAAGTTAGAGCCTACTGCACACACACATATAAAAAACAGGTTTCTTTTCATTTAAAGACCCAGTAAAATATTTTGCCGTCTTATTCAAAATACAAACCATGTAGCAAGTGTGTAATTACCTGCAGAATTTGGTTCAAATCAGAAGAAAGTGTAAAATATTGTTACACTGCTCACTTAAAACAAAACCTCATTTGGAGTTCTCTTAGAAATCATAGATAACAGAGACTACAGTGAATCACAGTCTACCTTATACTGAATATTCATGACCTGTGAAATCAACGGGCCCTCCCACATCATGCAGTGGGTATGCCCACAGTGTACTACCACTGTTTAGCGCTGAAAGAGGGAGTAAGTTACAGTTTCTCCTCTGCTCAGTTCAGAACAGCAAAATCCAGATAAAATAAGTAAGATTTCTTTGGGGGTCTGTAGTGAACTTCGTCTCCTCTGGATTCTTGATGCTTTGGCTCATCGTCTCCAAAACCTGGACCAACAAAATCTAAGCACAAAATGTTCCAGAAATCTCGTAAACTTTTGTAAATGAACAAGGAAGAGACTGATTTCATATTGAAAACTTGTTAATAAATTGTCTATGCATTTAACACCACTTGCATAATGCTAACTGTCAGTAGCACCTACAGGGATTTCCTTGTGTTTGTTAGCATCAAGGTAACAGTTCTGTTCATTTACTTAACACTTCTGATGGCAGCTGTAGACATGAAGCTTGTAAGACTTTGTCACGCCGGGGGTGCTCGGGGTGGTGAGTGAGGCGCAGACGCAGGGTTCCCTTTGTAGGGTTTTATTTACACAACACAAACTCGAAACACAAAGAAGGCACGAGGGCCCAAAACATACATTAAACAGGAGAAATATGAAGGATGGGTAGGGTGAGGGTATCCATGAGGGTATGTGTGAGGGTTGATCGACAACTGAGACAAGAATCATTGGAACTTAAATACATAACAGACAAGGACAAGAGCCAATGACTAAACACAATCACGAGACAGCTGACAGAACACATGAAGGCAATTAACAGAATGTATCAAAACAAGAGTCCCCATATAAACTGAAACAATAGCTTGAAAACGAGGTGATCGAGTTGGCACGTTATAAAAGACGCTGGAACTTGCGATTGTATGGTCTTTTGGAGCAACAAGGAGAAAATGTAAGACAGCGTGTTTTGGATGTGTGCAAATCTGTGACTCTCGCTCATGCAGATAAAGTCGGCTATCTTATCAACTCAGTACATAGGCTTGGGAAAATACAGAGCACAGCCGAAGCAAGGAAGCCACAAGGTGCCATCATTCAATTTACAATGCGCCACTTTCGCAAAACTATATGGAAAGCAGCAAAGAACTTACCCTTCTTGGCAAACAATCATCTACGCTTCACCGAAGACCTCTCACCTGAAGACCACGAATCACGCTGACAGCAGTGGCCACTCGTTGAAAAAGCCCGGCGAGAGGGGCACCGTGCCTACTTCATCGGTCCTAAGGCTCTTGTGGATGGCAAAGAACTGACTCTTCCGAGGACGGATGCTGTTAATGATGAACAAACTGCATCTTTACATCTAAAATAGGCCTGTGGGCAAAGATCTTTCACACATAGTAGGTTTGACCTGCCCAATGTCATCTTTTTCTTTTCAATTTATTTCTTTAATTTTACCTTTTCATTGCATTATGCTCAATTAAGAAACTTTTTAAAACATTTATCTCTAAAGAATACACGTCTTCTACATTGAGTTAAAGGCTATGTTAGGTGGCTCCTCTTTATGTAAAAGTTAAGGGGAAAAAAAATGCCACAAAAGGTTGACTTATCTCTTATGGTGTTTATTCTCTTGTTGGCTAATTGTTGCCAACCAAATTTTTTGAGGATGGATAGAAAAAAAAAAGGGATCACTCCTTTGTTCTAAGTGGTTTCTCGCAAGCTCTAATTTGGACTATGTTCCCTGGTATTTCTTTATGTTCCATTAATGCAAGAGGGTTACACAACGATTTAAAATGAAAAGCTATTTTTCTATATGCCAAATGGTTGAATTCTGATTTTTGTCTTATACAAGAGTCTCATGCTAGTCCTGAGGATGCAAAATTTTGGAAGTCCCAATGGAGTGATGCTGTTTTCCTTTCTTATGGTTCAATCCATTGTGAAGGGGTAATGATTTTGAAACATAAATTTCAGAGTAAAATAGAGATAGAGATATAAAAAAAATAGAGATTCAATTAAAATCTCTTTGTTGTAAATATCCTAACGTTCATGTAATTCTAGGTGGGGACTTTAATGAAACTCTGTGTGATATGATCAATCGTCTTCCTTCTAAATCTTCTCAGAAAACATTCCCTCTCTTCGGTTTGATGTCTGGATTAGGGCTACTGGACATTTGGAGAAAAAGAAATCCCACCACTTCTCAATTCACTTGATCTAACAAGTCAGGGTCACTGAAATCTAGAATAGATTACTGGTTAATTTCATACATCTCACTATGTATCTAGAACTGAGATCCTACCTTCTCCTTTTTCTGATCATAACTGCATATTGCTCAGATTAAATGATCCTAGTAATCAGTCTGGCAACTTAAGCACATACTGGAAATTCATCGCTACTTGAGGAAAAGGCTCTAGCAGAATCTATTTACACCATAATTAGTTTTTACTTTAATCAAGCTCTAAGAGAAAATAAATTCTGTAATTATTGGGAACTTCTCAAATTTAAGATTCAGACTGCTTTTAGAAAAGCTGGTGTTGCAAAGGCCAAATTAAACAAATCAGTAGAGACAGACATAATAAACAGAATTATTCAGTTATCTAGTATCCCCTATGAGAACTTAACTGAAAATCAAAAGGCTGATTTGGCAGAACTGCAACATAACCTTGATGATATATACACATAAAAGGCAAATGGTGCTTTTGTACGCTCTAGGCGAAGATGGCTTGAGGAAGGGGAGAAGAATACTAGCTATTTTTTTTAATTAGAAAAGCAACGTTCTCAGTACAACACTATTAACAAATTAGCTTCAAACGGTACTGTTTTAACAACTCACAATGATATCTCGAATATTTGTAAGGAATTTTATCAAAAGCTTTATCAATTTAACTTCTCTCAGTTGAGTGCTGATAAGTTTTTTGACTCCCTTAACATACAGGACATAACCTCTATCTCTGAAACTGACAAATCAATGTGTGAATCCCCCATTCAGCCTAAAGACATTGCAGATGCAATTGACCAGCTAAAATTAAATAAATCTCCAGGCAACAATGGCCTAAATGCTGAATTTTATAACAAATTTGCAAAAACCCTCATTCCCTTCCTACATAAGGTCTACTTAGAATGTCTTAGCAATGGGGCTCTCCCCCCATCCATGACACAAAGTGTTATTACATTACTTCCAAAACCCCAGAAAGATCTTTTATATTTAGAAAATTGGCGGCCGATAAGTCTGTTAAACAATGACTACAAAATGTTGACCTCCATTTCAGCTAAAATAATAAAAGGTTTTTTGGACTACATAATTGATGAGTGTCAGTCAAGCTTTATTCAGGGAAGGCTTATATCAAATAATATCAGGCTAGTATTTGATTTAGTGGACTATCCACATTTAATTTCAGAGGATGGTTATCTTTTTTCCTGGATTTTTACAAGGCGTTCGACACAATCGAACACCCATTTATCTTTAGAGCCTTACAAGTCTTTGGCTTTGGTCAGAATTTTATTAATGCAATTTAGACTTTTTATAAAAATAGTAACGCCTCAATTAAATTACTAAGAGGCACAACACAGAGATTCATCATAGAAAGAGGTCTCTGCCAAGGATGTCCTTTTCCTCTTCTCTTACCAATGCAGCTTCTAGCCACTCACCTTAAGTGTAGCAACACAGAAGGAATTTCCATTGCAGGACAATCATTATTAATTAGCCAATTAGCAGACGAGACCACCTTATTCCTGAGAAACAAGGAACAGGTTCCCTTAACTTTGAATATCATTAAACCTTTCTCAGGAGCCTCGGGTCTGACCCTAAATATATTTAAATGTGAACTTTTCCCTTTAAGGTCCTCAACAGATGATGACATTTGCAGTATTCCTATAAAATCAGAACTAAAATATGTAGGCATAATGTTTTGTAAAGACCAGAAAAGGAGAACAGTATTAAACTTTGACCCCCTTATTCCCATCATTCAAAGAAAGTTAAACTCATGGTTACAGTGAGACCTAATTTTGCTTACTAAAACTGAAGCCTTGTCCCGTGTTATATATGCGGCAATGGTTCTAGATGCCCCGCAAGATATTTGCAGGCAATATGACAAATTAATGGTAAATTTTGTGTGGAAATCTAGATCTCACTTGATTAAAAAAGTGTTATGTTAGCTGATCACACCTCAGGTGGATTCAATCTTATTGATTTTTCTTTACTTAACAACTCTTTTAAGGTCAAGTGGATTAAATTGCTCCTAAAAAATCCCTCTTCTATTTAGAACTGTATCTCTAACCATTTCTTCAAAACTCTGGGAGGAGTCAGTTTTCTAGTTTGTTGTAATTATAATATATCTAAACTTCCTTTGGCTTTAGCAAACTTTCACAAACAAATACTGTCCTGTTGGTCACTAATGTACAATCACAACTTCTCTCCAATAATAAGGATATTACATGTAAGAATAAAACTTTATTTCACCGTACTTGGTTTGAAAAAAATATAATTTCAGTTTCACAGCTATTTGATAAAAATGGCAAATTGTTCTCTTACAGAGACTTTATGGATAAGTTTTCTTTTCCAGTTCTGCCAAAGGAATATGCAATTCTTTTTGATGCTATTCCATCTGGTGTAGGGATTCTACTTCATTAATGCCCTAAACATTCTTCTCACTCTTCACCTGCTATGGATCCTTCTACTCTCTTCTTAGATAACTGTCTTTTTGTAAGTAGCGAATTTACCAATAAGAAAACTAGATCTATTCTTCTCAAACATAGCATTTCTGCCCCTGCGTGTATTAGTTATTGGAACAACACATTTAAAAATATTGATTGGTTAAGATTTTGGTCTCTTAGAAAGCAGTTAATGATCACTAATAAAGTGGCTGAAATCTTCCTTAAGATTGTTCATAAATGTTGTCCCTGCAACTATCTCTTATTTAAATTTACTCCTGATTTCTCTGCTGATTGCTCCTTCTGTCATTGTTTCCCAGAAACAATTGATCACCTATTCTGGGAGTGTCCTCGCTCCAAGGTCTTTTGGATTGACTTTTCTGACTTTATCAAAAGGATCATCTTAAAGGACTTTAATTTAACAATGAAAATAGTTTATTTTGGAGCTCCTAAAGACCTTGATGTCACCAAGAGAGACTTTCTAATGAATCTGTTTCTTTTTCTAGCTAAATTCTTCAATCATAAAAAGAAAGCCTTTCTTTATTATTTTTCTTAAGGAACTGAAGCACTTTTTATTCTCTATTAAACACTCTCCTTGCCCTTTGGCTATAAATACACGTTTGCAATGTACTATATATAAAATTAGGTAACCTCTTGTATGTTCAATTGATAATTTATGTGTACAATTTTATATATGCAAATGTTTCTGGACATATATATACATGTACTTGCACCAAACGTCTAAATAAAAAAAAAAAAAAAAAAGCAGAAACAAAAAAAATGTTGAACAGTTAATTGTTAATTGTGACATCATGACACCACCGCAACATCATCTTAGAATCTCAGTGACTGGAAGAGCGTCGTGTGGCAGGAGCAGAAGGTGCTTCACTCAGAATGTGGTGATTTTTGAACAGGAGCTTTGACTGCAGTTTCTTTTCAGGTACAGGTACCACCAGATTCCATTACAGATTCTTTTTAATACAACAGCAAACTAATTTTTACACACACTACAAAATGTTACACAGTACATGTTTAGAAGGGGGTTCATTTTTTCAGCAATTTGTATGAAAAGCAGAATGGCTATAAAATGAACTGATTTTAACCAGATATACGCTCTGTAAATTAAAAAAAGAAAAGGGAAATAACATAACATATGTAATAATAGAACGTAACAACATAGAATGGAATAATTGAGCACCATGAGCAGAATCAAAATCCTTTTCAAAAGTGCAAAAACATGTGAGCAAGACAAATGGTTCTTTCAGTTCCCATGACTCTCATGAAACAAAATTGTTGGAAGAACCCTTGAAGAACCACTTGTAAGAGCGAGGGGCTTACATACTGACTAACGCAACTCCTGTGAACAGAAAATCAACCAGTCATGGAGAACATGAACCCATATGGAGTTCCAATGTGGAATTATGATGGATATTTTGGGCAAGTTCAGTTCCCGCAGATGGCACCTGCTGATTTCTCAGGAGCACAGCCACACTCATTCTTCAGCAATGGGTTGACATCATGGACCCCAGCACCAGCCCCAGCTGCAGCTCAATGGACCCCAGCACCATCCCCTTGGACCCAGGCACCAGCCACTTGGACCCCAGGACCAGGCACATGGAGCCCAGCACCAGCCCCATGGAACCTAGAAACGACCCCATGGACCCCAGCAACAACACCATGGACTTCAGAAAGAGTCCCATGGACCCCAGCAACAGCCCCATGGACCACTGCACCAGCCTCATGGATGCCAACACCAGCCTTGGGGAACCCAGCACCAACCCCATGGAACCCAGGACCAGCCCCATGGGACCCAGAAATGGCCCCATGGACTCCAGCAACAACACCATGGACTTCAGAAAGAGTCCCATGGACCCCAGCAACAGCCCCATGGATGCCAGCACCAGCCTCGGGGAACCCAGCACCAACCCTATGGACCCCAGCACCAGCCCCATGGAGCCCAGAAAGAGCCCAATGGACCCCAGAAACAGGCCCAAGGACCCCAGTCCCGGTCCCAAGGACCCGAGGAACAACCCCAAGGAACCCAGCAGCAGCCCCTAGCACTCCATTACCAGTCCTAAGGACTCCAGCACCAGTCCTAATGACCCCAGCACCAGCCCCTAGGACCTGTCCTGTTCAGGTCCACAGAAATGAGGAGAGGAGAATAAGCCATAAAGTTGCTACAAACAGTTTTGATGTTTTTTCTGCGAAATCAGAAAGTCTATTAAAGGCTCAGAAGGCGGACGAGCCAAAAAGCAGATCTGAGCCAGATGGTCAGCTGAATCTGGTTCAAGCTGGAGTTCAGGTGAAGGATCCTCCAAAAAGAGCGACCCCTGAACTCCAAGAACTGAGCAGAAAGAAACTGAGCAGGGAGAGGTCAGGGAACCAAAAGAACCAGCAAGAAAAGAATCGAGATACGAACAGTGAGAAAGATGCAAAAAAGAAGAAAAAGACAGAGACAGGGAATAAGAAGAAGGAGAGAAAGACTGAGACAGGCAATGAGGAGAACAGGAGTAAGAAAAAGAGTAAGAGAGATGAAAATGTTGAGGGCTCTGCAAACACCCAGGGCTTCAATAAGGAAGACAAGATCAACACTGTTAGAGGAGATGATATAAACACTAACAGTACTGAGGAGAGCCAGCCCAGCCTAAAGACCACAGCCAAGCAGAGACTGGCTCAGAAATTCATGCAGGACATTCAGGTCTTTCATAAGCTGAGCCCAAAAGTTGCTAAGCCCATAAAACATCAACTTAAAACCCTCAAGGAGCAAGAGAAGCCCAGACTGGAGGAACCCAAGGCTCCCAGTGCAAGGTGAGCATTTTAGACATTTTTTAAGTCTGAATATCTTGAATATCTCATTTAGGAAACTGCCCACAATAAACAAATATTTCTTTTAGGCAGTTACCAAAAAAGCTAATCTGCACTCGATGGTTTAGTAAATTGATGTATGTGTTTTAGTGTGTAATTTAATCATCTGTCAGCAGTGGAAGGACCAAGGCCAAAACCAAATCTGAACCAGGCAAGCAAGTAGGTCTGGGTCAAGTTCAGGTGAAGGATCCTCTAAAAAGAGTGAACCCTGAACCCCTGGAATTAATCAGGAAGAAAACGAAGAAGAGGTCCAGCAGCTTAGAGAACAAGGAAGGAGAGAAACGAGATACAGACAGCAACAAGGATGAGAAAAAGAAGAAAAAGATAGAGGCAGGGAATGAGAAGAATGAACAGCCAGAGGGAAAGAAAGACGCAAATAGCGCTGAGCAGAGCCAGTCCAATCTACAGTACACAGAAAAACAGAAACTGGCTCTGAAAATAATTCAGGGCATTCTGATCCTTCCCAAGCTTAAGAAGTTTTCAAAACCTCCTGAATGTTTTTTGAAAAATAAAGTGGAGAAGGCAATCCTTCAGCTACTGGAAACCTTCAAGAAACAGGAGGAACCCAGACTAGAAAAAGCAGCGACACCCAGCATGAGGTGAGCATTTTAGACGCTTTTCATCTGAATAACTGAAGTTATGATGTTTCAGCATCCAAATGAGAACATATTTTATATTGTTATGTATAATAATAGTTGGAAGAATTAACATTTGTTTATTGCAGACTGTTAGCAAAATCTTCACCTGAAGGTTGGTTAATTTTTTAACTGATGTTTTTGTTTTAGGTGTGTGATTTTAATGATTAGCTCATCCAAAAATGCTAATATTGCTAACAACAAATAGATGCTATTTTCCACCAATCAGCTCCAGTCTATGACTGTTTTTACTGCTACTAAATGTGTTTATCTGTAAACGGTTAAATTTTAGTGTGCTTATCTTGATACAGTCATTCTAATAAAGCTCTGTTGAATTGAATTTCCAGTTCAGTGTCCAGGCCTCAGCCTCCACCTCCTCTGTGAAGATCACAATCCCACTTCATCAGAACGAACCCAGCAGCATCTCCAGGAAAGACCAGGACAGCAACGACTGGTATAGTGGAGATGAGTGGTGTCTGATGAACTTCCTTAAGAAACTGGGCCTTAAACTCCCAACTACACAGTGACCTCACGACCTTAACAGCCCACTGCTGACCACCCTTACCTGCTGTCCACCAGCCTCTTCCTCTTCCTCAGAAATAAAAAAAAGAAATAAACAGTTTAAGATGGCCAATGTGCTTCATTGTAGATGCTCTGAAATAACTGAACATCAGAGTGTGTATAACAGCACCTCATCTAGCAGTGTGACGTGTCATGCACATGCAAAATAAATATCAGTTCATGGTAGTACAGCATTTAAGGAAGGAGACACAGTGCTTGTAAGGAAAATAAAGGAAAAAAAACAATTGCGAGGAATGAGTCACAAAAATCAAATATAAAATAAGACAGTAAAGAGAAAAAGAGGAGAAAAATTCTGGGAATAAGGGGAATCTACAACAGGAGGTTTAGAACATTTCATATGAGTTTAAGAAATAATGAAACATACGTAAACATCATTTGCTAAATTGCTTCTTAAACCTCTTGAAGTGTGAGAAATCAGATATAAACCTGTTTTAAATGTGTAAAACACAGTCAGCATAAGGTAAAGTGGCCCCTTACAGTCACGCGTGAACACACCACACAGTGTGAACAATGGGAAATTCTTTCGCTGCATTTAACCCATTCACCAAGTGGAGCAGTGGGCAGCCACCAACGAGGAGCACCCAGGGAGCTGTGTGTGGGGACGGTACCTTGCTCAAGGGTACCTCAGTGATGACACTAGCAGGCCTAGGATTCGAACCCATGACCTTCTGATCACAGGGTGAACTCCCTAACCACCGGGCCACCAGCTGCCCATTGGCATATTCACTCTTTCATAGTATGAATTTAAAACATCACAGCAATTGAACCTCATATATGTAGCTGATAATGTCTCTAGCTAATAGCGTAAAGCTATTATTCCTGCAGGTAGTGTTATTCATCACTCCAGAGAACACATTTCCAGTGGCTTCGTGCTTTATTCCACTCCAGGCCAACGCTTGGCATTGCCCATAGTGATCTTAGGCTAGTGTGCAGCTGCTTGGCCACGGAAATCCATTTCATGAAGCTTCAGGTTCTTGTGCTAAAACAATTTCTGCAGTTTCTCAGGCTGTAAAATTAACTGATAAATCTGAGGCTTTGTCACTGGGTGGCTTGGGCAAGAGGAAGGTTCTGGTAAATGTTCTCTTTAAAATGACAGAACTCTGCTTTAGTTATTTAGGTGTGAAGATCTCAGCTGATCTGAATAGCCTTTATAAGCTAAATTTTGTTCCAACTATCACTACGCATAAAAGCAACTTGAATAGGTGGCTTGACCTCCCACTATCATAAATGGGTAGAATTGGTGTGATTTGAATTAATTTTCTTCCAAGGTCTCTCTTTCCGTCCCCAGGGTGGCGCAGTGGATAGCGCTGTGCCTCACACCTCAAAGGTTGGGGGTTCGGTTCCGGGTCCTGGCCCTGTGTGTGCGGAGTTTGTTACCGGCTCCAGACCTAGGTGGTATCTGGACCGGCACGAGGACCCACAGGCCAAATGGCGCCGTGGGCAAACACAAGAAGACACAGAGATTTACGTCTTCTCAAAACCTGCTGCAGTTTAATACTGAATTCAAAATGTCTTTATTTTGAAAAGTCATGCAATATTGGAACATAAACAAACATGTCTTTCTTATTTCATACATGTTCATATAAAGTTAACATATCAATATATTATTCAGTACTGTAATATCAGACTACTACACATACACATCTCATTCAGTCATGTAATATAATGCAATTACTTTTCTATGAAAACAGCAGGTAACATGTACCAAAACATACTTAATATAAGTATTTAACATACTTAACATAATATAGTATATAGTAGGTCCACAAGATGTATAATAATAATATTATACTTGTTACTGACAGAAAGTAATTGATTGCATACAATAATATTAGCATACAACCAGGTGTAATACAAACCTCTTTCAACATACAGCAAGCTTCAACTATACATAACACACATTTTAACATATTCCTGAATGCTTAGAAAGACCAATATGATGCCCAGTCAATTACAACACATAAACACCTTCAGTTTTAATAATAATAATAATAATAATAATAATAATAATAATAATACATTTTATTTGTCAGCGCCTTTCACGACTCTCAAGGTCACT
>JBBPCZ010137562.1:3467-21131 GCA_037974445.1 Brycinus macrolepidotus | reverse complement strand
CTGGAATAGAAAAGGTTCTTCCCCAAACTGTGTCCACAAAGTTGGAAGCATGGTGTTGTCTAAAATGTCTTGGTATGATGAAGCATTAAGATTGCCCTTCACTGGAGGTAAGGGGCCTAGCTCAAACCCTGAAAAACAGGTGTGTCCCAATACTTTTATCCATATAGCGTATTTGTGTGCATGTGTGCTTTTACTTTATCTTGACCTTCAGTTCTAGAATACCCACCATGCAGATGTATGTTATTATATTAGTAATATGTTGTATTGGTGACTTTACTGGTTTGACCCCCTCTCAGCCCAGTTCTAGCATGCCACAAGCATGCAGACAGTGTATGTGTGCATTTGTGAGTTTGATTGTTAGTTATTAGGTGTGTTCTGTATGGTAACTTCACTTCTCTTCCCACACCCCAGCTCCAGGATGTCCCAGACCTGCGGAGATCCAACACGGCAGCAGGGTCATTTCTCCGGATGCCTCGGTGGTCCTCTTCACCTGTGACAGCGGCTACAGGCTCTTTGGCTCCCCCCTACTTTACTGCAAAGGCAAGAGGTGGAACGGGACTATGCCTGTATGTAAAGGTATGTGACTTCCACGAGAATATGAATAATTAGAACAATGCAGTCAGTTTAATTACATATACGCCAGTACATTATAGAGATGCTAGTTAATTGTTAGCTGCGAAACTTAGTTCAATGACTGTGACAATACTATTTGTTCATTGATTTGTATAGCATTCTGTGTAAAAGAATGTACCGAAAATGCTTTATCTGCATTATAATGCATTATCTGTTGCCTCATTTCAGTTATTGTGGGCAATAATGAAGCATTTTTTCATGCTTTTTTTGACCCTGTTGCTAGGAAATTTCTAAGTAACGCTATCTCAGCAGCCTTTCTCAGCAGTCTTAGCAAGTATCTGGTCAGTTTGTAATTTTGCCACAATAGAGGCTTCAGTTTGTTTCTGTTTTCAGAGTCAGACATTATGAGTTCGTTCCAGTTGAAGCAGACGTCTTTTTATAAACCTAGACTGGAGCTGGACCCGAACACTCTGCCCAGTCTGAAGAGTCATTTCAACACTATTGCTAACACAGCCTCCAAAGAGACATTTCTCAAGTCCCCCCTTCTTGGGGTTCCTCAGCCCAAGCCCTTCTTGACTGAAGATGTCCCGAAGGTTCTCTGGAAACCTACAGAGGACCAGCCAAGTAAGAAACACTGGTCTGATAAAGCCACTACACAAGGTAAGGGAGGGACTGAGGAACTGTGGGAAACAATCAGAGGACTGGACGTTGTGAGAAAGTCAATCAAAATGGTAGATCCTCTTGCCCAACCACTACCTGAAGCGACACTGCAGGATACTACGACAGTCTCAACAGACAGTCTAATCTTAACAAGGCCTACAGGGCCAACTATCTTGATCTCTCCAGCAGTAAATGATCATGAAGCACAAGTGCCATTCAGACTCCAGGATCAAATGCTTTCTCCGTTACCCAGTGGAGAAAACCACTTCACCTCGGCAACACACAACGATCACAAAGATCCTGTTACACCATTGCAAGTTCTAAATGTATCAGGGAAAAAAGATCTCAACATGGTTCCAGAAACAGCTAATCCACATGTAGCCCAAATCAACACAAGCACTCCCGATAATAGCACCCTTGGGGACACGTCTACAAGGTCTGATGAAATGGCAAGTGAATTATCCTATAACATCAGGACATCACCACAGCCTTCTCCCACTGAAGATGATACCCTCTCACTTACCACAGTTACAGTGGATGGAAGTGGTGTTTTTTCTCCAACAAGCCTCCCATTATCTGAAAATGAGCCCCTTTCCTCAATAACCTCACACAATCATTTTACGGTTAGTTCTCCACCATTAACCACTGCTGTGATCCGTGATGGAAATCCTCCTCTACAGGGAAGTTTAGCAACAGGGGCTGATGAAGATTTATTCCCGGGGACAGAGGCACTGACAGCAGCCACCCAGCTGGCCCCTGCCGCGCACCTGACAAGGTCTCCAGATGTTGATGCCAGAGGTCCTTATTTACAGCCCCCAGCAAAGAGCAACACACAAACAGAGCGGGCGAATACGGACAAGAATTCTGCAGAGTCTGTAGATGCTCATAGACACTTAGTTGGTCGTACAGACGAAGAATTAAGTGACGTATCAAAATTGGCCAGAATCAGACCCGCAGGCTCCCATCTTTTGGAACTTGCTACAGACAGAAAAAACAGGACATCAGTCATCAGGACCTCAGTCATCAGTAATCAGAGTCAGGAAAATTCAACAAGAAACCAAACTGTGGTTAAACTAACGCTGGACTCCACAGCTAGGCACAATCTCACTCTCATCACTTCAGACACTGCAGGATTCCTAAATAGAAGACACAGGCCCACATGTCCCTACCCTCCCCTGCCTGCTCACGGGACATTCTATTTCCGTACGATAGTCAACCCTGCCCCATTCCAGTACAAGCACTACATCCAGTATGCCTGTTATCCTGGTTACACACTGGCCAATGGGGACGTGTACAGCTACTGTCTACAGGAAGGGCAGTGGAGTGGAGTTACACCCATGTGCATTGGTAAGCCTATTTTTTTTAAGTAAAAACACTCAAGATAATTTTGGTTAAAGCAAATTCATTCAGTTTTCCCTTTCTTTCCCAAATGTGGTTGATCAGCCAGGTGTTTGAAATTTGCCTCTTTAATTTTGCACCAGGTCTATGAGGTTAACTGAGTTAGCAAGTAAATGAAGCTTATACCTTATTAAGTGGCATTATGTAAACATCATGGTAAAAATCTATTGACTCAAACTACCTTGAGAGTCTAAGCAATTTAAAATGCACTTGTTACGCGGTTTCTGACTCTGTGTTACATACTGTCATCCACAAAAGAGGGCATCAAAAGTACATCACCTAGCTATAATCAGCACAAGTAGCCAAGCTTATATTCTGTTTGTGCTTTTGTCTATCTTTAAAGATGACAGAGTATGTCATTGCAATGTCAGAATCCACATTTGCAAGTCTATCTGAGGTTAATTAACAAGGTTGAGGTTTGAAGGAAGTGTGTTATTTAGATATGCTAGAAACTTCCGTTGCTTGTTAGCTTCATCAGCCTTGCAGCAACAGTGCAAAATGCAAAGAAGCAAAATTTAGATGCCAAACTTGTCTTGGCTAATCAACTACATTAGGGTTAAATGTGTAAAGTGGGGAAATCTTTTAGAAATCACCAGTATTCTTAAGAAGTCACAAATAAGGCACAAATATGCTAAAAAGTCTGAAATCCCTACTTGTAAACTCACAGAAATACACACACATACATACATATACATGAGCACTCGCACATAATTTTCCTCTCTCTCACACATCCTTGTTTTCACTCTATTGCATGCATATTGTTAGAGCAAACATGGGGACCAGTGTGGCTTTAAACTGCACACTACGCTGACCTGGAAATAGGTTGTGTTTACTGCTGCTATTGAGCTCAGTCTCTCTGTTGAATTCATTATCTCACTCATAATGGCAGGTCTGCTTATTGCCATGTGCAGTTTAAAATAAAAGGACTGAAGAGTATCCAGCAGGTGCTGTCTAAGTTTCAGTAGATTCGTCACAGCACATGCATTCTCATTCATCACTGAACTGTTTTTGGAGGATTTGTAGTAAAGGACAACTCAACCGGTTCTTTTTTTTTTAAATGTCCATGTCTCATAAGGTAAATACATTAACCCAGGCTGAGAGAGGGGAATATGTCCGGATGTGCCTTTCTAGTGGATATAAATTGCTTTTGGACTTGTCGTGTGGAACACATCTATGCTTTTCATCAGTGTCGGATTGTTCACTGCTTGAACCTTTAATATACAACATAAATTGGGTGCAAATTATTCAAAACATTCCCAGGTTGCCTCAGCTTTTGCCTCAGACATTTGGCAAAAAGGTTTGTTAGGACGTCATCTAAGGACATCTATCCAGATTCACGCTTCAGGAAAGTGGGTGACTCTTTTCCGGAAATGCACAAGATTTACAATCAATAATCACATTTCTAAATGCATAACATCATGGTTAGTGTTAGTTCATTTACATTTCATTCATTTGGCAGACGCTTTGATCCGAAGCGACTTACAATGTGAGGAAACACTCAAGTTTCAGGACAGTGTGAGAACCAGAGGAAAGTTCTAAGTGCCAAGATCTTTATGTAAGAGCAGTGCAAAAAAGATAGACAGATCATTAGGAGAGGAGATGCTCTCTGAACAGATGAGTCTTCAGGAGGTTTATGAAGCTGGAGAGGGATTCTGCTGCTCTGGTCAGGGATTAGGCAGCTCATTCCACCAGCGGGGAACCACAAAAGAGAGGAGTCTGGACTGGGTTTGCCTTGTGTGTAGGGATGGCAGAGCCAGACGATGTTCCTTGGAGGAGCGGAGGGAGCGAGTAGGAACGTAAGCCTGAATGATAGAATTAAGGTAGTTGGGTGCAGACCTAGATGTCTCTCTGTAGGCGAGAGTTAGTGACTTGAACTTAATTTGGGCAGCCATGATTAGCCTGTGTAGGTCAATCAGCACTGGGGTGACACATCATTTAAATGACAAAATTCTTGTTTCCCATCATTTACATTTACTGCATTTAGCAGACGCGCAACTTCCATTCCCTAACTACAGGGGGCAGTCTCCCTGGAGCAACTTGGGGTTAAGGGTCTTGCTCAGGAGCCCAGTTGTGGTATGCTGAAGGTAGGATTCAAACCCATGACCTCTTGGTCTAGAGAGAAGTATCCTACCCACTAGGCCGCCACCACCACATCTAAATAAACCAGTGTTTGTTCCCTGCAGAAGAAACTCCATGCTCCTTGAACAACGGCGGCTGCTCTCAGATGTGCCAGGTGAATGAGCAGAATCGAGCCGAGTGCCACTGCAAACCTGGCTTTCTGCTGCTGGAGGACCGCTGCACCTGTCGGGGTGAGAGACAGATGGCACACGCGCAGTTTCACACTCATGCATTCACATGCATAATCACAGAGCACAGATCACATAACTGCATGTCCACACACACAGACCTGTGACTTTTTCTATCTGAATTTCAGAGCAGATGCTGAATTGCGTGTTCCTCAATCAGGTTCATAAAGCCTGTCCGTTGGTCAGCACTGTGTCTCATAGACGCTTGACTAATGTAGGATGATTATACTGCATTTCAGTCCTTCCGTTAGATTCTAAGGTGTCAATGTCGTTACGGCCTTTTAAGCTCTGACTTATCTGTTAGCAAAGCTGTTTTAACGTCTGGGTTCAGTGCTAAATGCCTCTTAAGTCCAACTGTGTCGTGTCACTTTTGACAGTTGCCCCGAAGCTATGAATTCTTGACCCACAGCATAGTGTTATTGTAACTTTGAGCATGTAGGCAAGACACAGCAGGCATGGGACATACTTTGCTGCAGCAATTCTGGTGTTCCACTACACATTTAAAGCCATAATCACTCAAAACAAAACAACAGACGGAGATTATATAGCTGTGCATAAAACTCAGATCTTATTTATTTAAAAACCTTTATCCAACTGGGAAAAAAAAGCAGTTTGGTGATGCTGTGTGTTTGTGACTGTCAGTCTAATACACATTAGTGTCAGGCTCGAAAACGACTAATTGAGCTTGGAAGACAGGGAATACCTCATACCTCAGCCCATAAGTGCTTAAACAGACTGCACACATTTTAACAAATCAGGTCTAGGCATTCTGTTGCTGTCATCCTAAAACATCTGCTAAAAACAGCTTGTGCAGCACATCTGGAGTTAAAACCTGTAGAATTCATAGGAACTTGGTATGGCTATAAATGGAGTCAGCTGAAGCAATAACTGAAGCTTGGGAGAAATATCATGCCCAATATTATCTGGTGTCCAAAAAAGTCACGTTATGTGGCAGCAGTGTGATGTCTAAACCACACAGACCATCATTTCTAACATCAGTTAGGGTTCAGTTTGGGTGTTAAAACTGGCACCTCAACTACTTTGAATATGCCATGCTAGTTAGTGTTAGCTATGCTGGTTCTTCTATCTCCCAACTGGTCTTTCTGCGCTTTTTTTTAAACACAGCTGCTTCAAGGGTTGCTTGAGAGAAAAACCACTGATCAACAATCCAGTGGACAAAATTAGCTTGTGGATCAGGGAGGCCAAAGGAGAATCGTGCAAGCAAACGGGCCGAAATCATGCATATCTTGTTTGAATTTAACATTGATGTGCACAGTATTACCCCAGAATGCACTACGTATCAACTTTTTTTTCCAGATAGGCTAAAACAGCTGAAGACAATGTCAGGTGCTGATTTTTAGTAAAGAACAAGCATCAAAACTGGAGTGCTGAGGACTGGCAAAAACTTTCCCGGTCAGGAAAAAGTTCCTTTTACATCTTGCTGGTAGAATGTATGCATATGACCACCCATTCAGACTTCAAGGGTTTAGCCCTTTCCTTCACATTGAAGTGATAAAGAGTGACGTACTGCAAACAGTCAGTAGGAGAGTTACTGGAGCGTAAGGTGTGGAAAACTATTTATATAGTGTTTTCTGTCTGTGTTGTGGATTTAACACTTTGTCTTTAATTTACACATGACATGGTACTTCTGTGTGTGTGTGTGTATGCGTGTGCACATGTTCATAGATCTGGACGAGTGTGTGGAAGGCCTGCACCAGTGCCAGCAGGTCTGTGAAAACACGTTTGGCTCATACAGGTGCAGCTGCAGCTCTGGCTTCCAGCTCTCTGCAGACAGGATGTCCTGCACCGGTAAGCTTTAAACCCATTATCCTGTCTGCCCTCTTCTGCCTTAAAGCATATATTTTCAGAAGAAATATGTGACAGGATGAAAACAGGTATTACTCATCATGTTTGTTTTTATTCACAAATATAATAAAGTTGAGTAGTTTTTAAAAGAATAAAATCTGTCCAGGTTAACCCCCACAAAGTTATGATCACGCTATTGTTTTATTATTATTTTCATTCCCCCCATTTTTTTTGGCGCCGCTTCTCGTCGAAGACTGTATTGAATATTGGCAAAATTCCAAGGTCAAAACATCTGTTAATATCCCCTGCAGCGGGCTTGTTTTCAGATTTATGATCGGTTGATCTGGGGCCGAATGTTGATCATTGAAAAAATCGATTTTTGTGGTCGAGTCCCCTCTGTGATATATGTGGAGAGAGAGAGGACGGTCGAGTCACCTTTAAAATCTCTGTGGCGTCACAGCTATGGAGGCCGGAAAGGGAAAAAAAAAGCGGAGAAACACAAACGCGAAGAAACGAGGAGCAAAACACACAGCAGACGCAGCAGCTCAAAGTCAGTTATGAAAAAAAGATGTATGTCACTATTTGTTGTGGCTTCATGAAAAATAATCAGCCCGTGAACACGGCTATGTACGCTTTCAGCCGTCCTTACCCATAAATGGCTTGGGAAGAGCCGGTAAGATCATGCCCTGGCCCCCTGTGGTGCAGCGCTAAAGCGCCAGCCTTTGAATCCGAAGATTGCCAATTCGAATCCATGGTGCCATCTCCTTTTTTTTTTTTTTTTTTTACATTAACTTTTTTTATTCCCATAAAACCAAAGTTTGAGGTTCTCCAAACACTGGTTTTATAGCAACCTTGCAATCACACTTTGCATTTTCTTGCGGAAGTGCATCTAGTTCAGTTTGTCATCTTAAAACTCAGAAACTGCTATGAATTATTCAGTAACTACCATAAGGCTTGTGTCCATTTTATGAGAGTCAGGAACTGTGGGCTCACGTTGCGGGTCCACTAAGAGCTGAAGATGTTAAGGTGAAGGAAATATAAAATATAAATAGGTTGAGATAGCATGGTCACTCGTGGAGTAGGATTTTTTTAAAGTTAAAGCTTGGTCCAGATGGTTGATGAGTCAAAACTGATCCATCTCTCTTCCAGATGTGAACGAGTGCGTACTGCCTGCTGTCAGAGGCCGCTGTGTGTTTGGCTGCGTTAACACACCAGGCAGCTTCCACTGCCGCTGTCCTGCAGGGTACAGCGTTGACAGCACCAGTGGACACTGTAGTGGTCAGTTGTGGGCGGTTTCAAATCTCCCTGTTATGCTAGTGTGGAGACCTATGTTTTTTTTATTACCTCTTTGTGGTGTATCGATTGCTTCAGTCTAATTGAGACAGAGAAACAAGTGCGTAAAAGTGTGTGTAAAAGGGATTTTTTTTTTACAAGTAATTGTGTTTTGTATGTTGATATTAAGCATATCCTGACTGCTGCATCTGTTTTCATACTCTGGCATTCTCCGCTCTACAGATATAGATGAGTGCCTGCAGAATGAGGGCCGTGGACCATGTGTGAATATGTGTGTCAATACGCCAGGCTCTTTCCACTGCATCTGTCCACATGGATACCAGCTAGCTGGGGATGGCAGGGCATGCATCTCAGAGTGTCCACCAGGATACAGAAAACAACGTTCTGATTCAGGAGTGGGAAATTCGACCGCAGAGAACTGTGCTGGTACGTACTGCAAGTGTACAGGGCCCTTTCTGATGCACTTCCACCGAAATGACTGTAGAAAACTGGTTTAGGATGTGCTGTAAACAAAACTATATTAAACCTAAAATCAGAACTGACCCTCTCTCGCTGACGCAATCACACTGTTGTTCTTCCTAAGTTCTATTATTATTTTTAATCCACCCGTTTTTTGCCACCGAAATCTCATCGGAGGCCGTATCGAATTTTGGCAAATTCCAACCTCAAAGCATCCATTAATATCCCCTGCAGTGCGCTAGTATTCAGATTTTTGATCGGTTGATCAGGGGCCGAGTATCGATTGTTTAAAAAGTCGAGTGCCCTCTGTAATGTATGGGGAGAGAGAGAGAGAGGACGGTCGAGTCGCCTTTCAAATGTGTGTCAGAGAGAGAGAGTCTGTGACGTCGCAGCTGTGGAGGCCGGAAAAGGTTAAAAAGTGGAGAAACACAAACACGGAGCAAAACACACGTCAGACTCATAAGCAGCCTTCAAGACACTAGTGCTCAGGCCAGTTATAAAAAACGATGTGTGTCACTGTTTGTTGTGGTTTAATTAAAAATAATCAGCTTACCCATAAATGGCTTGGTAAGAGCTGGTGAGTTCCTGCCCTCTGATGGTTCAGTGGTAGAGCATTGGGCTCTGAATCAGAAGATCGCAAGTTTGAATCCATGGCATGAGGATTTTTTAACACACACTCTTGCTCATAAAACCAAAGTTCGGGTGTCTCCAAAAACTGGTTTTATAGCAACCACGCAGTCACACTTCACATTTTCCCGCAGAAATCTAGTTAATTTATGACCTTGGTCATATAAAGCAAAATTCATCTTCATTTAAATGACAACTCTTGTTTTCCCTTTCATCAAAATGTAGTGACTTTTGCCCACCTTGAAAATGCCTTTTTGCATTTTGATCCCATTACCATGCACCGCCGGGCAGAGAAGAATAATTTGAACCAAAAATATCACCCATACAGAGAAGAAATGCACGGTACTGTTCAAACGTCTTAGCTACCTATTCAAATTGTTTAAAGCTATTTATCTCAGCAGTGAGTGTCTTTCTGCCAGCACAAGTGAACATTAAAACACTGGCAAACACAAGAAAGCAGTAAAAAGTATCAATTTTTTTATGTATTGAAAAGGTAGTTGATATTTTGTAAGGTGATCAGAAGAACACAGGTTTGGTTTCAGACTTCTACTCGCCTCGATTCATTGCATGAATTTATGAAATTCCATCAGCAACACACCTGATTTAATCTTATATAGTACTGATTAAGCCAAACCAGGTACTTGATGGCAGCTACAAGTAATACTTGGCTTCCACAAGGAGAGGTCTAGAAATGGTTAAGCAAACACTTTCACATACATATAATCACTGTTCACTGCTTATTTGTATTTATTCTAATATTCTAACAAATTTATTCTAACATTTACATTAAAAATGTTCTCAGGTGGTTCAGACTTTTGCACAGTACTGTATGTTTATGAAATGCATTTAAAATGTTTGAAAATGTCCCAGAAAATCTTTTTATGTAACGTACCTTAGTATTCCAAATCTATTTTGGAGTGAAATAATGTGTTTGGGCGTGTGTATCTCACAGAAAAAAAGGAATGATCATATATTTTCATGTATGGACGATCACCCCTCCCCAAACTTATCACTGAGAGAAAACACTTTGAAATACAGAGCAGAAGGAAAATGCAAAAATGATGATTTCCAGTGGGCTATAGAGGCTACAGCCCAGGAACTCAGTCACCATAAGTATAAATGCCTGTGGAATTATAATGAAAGCAGCTGACAAATATGCTATATTATGAGTAAGTGGAGATCTGTGTGATTGATTATGTGTAGTTTCAGAGGAAGTATTTACATTTTTTTTACACTGTCACCTTTACAACTTGCATACAGTCGCTGACTTAACATATTGAGTTAGCCCTTTTTTTAATTAACCTAACCTCTGGGTACTGTCAAAGAGGTTAACGAATTAAACAAAATACGAACAGGGATAAAAATAGGAATGTGGGTATACATGTAAAAGAAAGAGTGAGGCAATTGTGTTCTCTTGGATTCCAGTAAGAGCATCGCGAGGAGCCGAATTTAGGATCTCCTGATCTTGTAGATCCAACACTGGAGATTTCAGCATTCTGGCTCATTAAACACATCTTATTCCACATATTAGCAAGAAGCATTTATTTGCAAGACTGCTATAGATAGATTCAATTCAGAGCATTTACAAGGTCTCGGCCCACAGCTGGGCTGGACTGATAGATCCCTCCTGGCCAGCAGAGGGAGGCAGAGAGCCGGATCCAAGTCTGGGCTACCAAGAAGCCTTAATTAGCAAGACTGTCAAACATTATATTCAGAGCATTTATAAGGTCTCTGCAACACCTGTGCTCCCATCTAATTATGGCGCAAGAGCCAGTTCCTTATCACTGAGTCATTTGACATAGGTGATAAAATGTTTCTTGGGTTTTCTTGGTTGGTTTGCATTTGAGCAGTGTAAAAAATAATTTTTTAAAAAAAGAAAAAAAAAAAAGGATCAAAAGAAAACCCTTGTCTGGTAAACAGTTAAGGACAAGCCAGGCACCTCGTCAGGTCATGACGTGGATGACGGCGACCGGGGGGGGGGACTGCACAGGGATACCGTGCGTAAGGCATAATTAAACGATCGCAAGTGGCCGACGAGGCTGTGATTGGAATACGGGACTGGAGCTGTCAAATCAAAATCACCCATATTTCGGGATGTCCTGGACAAGTCGGGACGGTTGGCAACCCTAGTGCCAGCGAATCTATCATTGGCCCCACTGACCCCACTGTATTGTTAAAGTGATTCTGTTGATGTCTGCTAATTTAGGTTCCTTCCTTCACTGAGTGATGTTCCTTGGAAATCAGCAGTTTCCTTTGTGATTAAAGTATTGCTGGGATGATTAGGCTGGGATAAGTGGTTCAAGAAAGTCAGTCCAGGAACCCAGAATACAACCATAACAACATGCTTTACGGACTGCAACCATAATAGACCCTGTTTACATCTGGTTGTTCCATGTGTGGCGGTATCTGGACTTTTACCCACATTCATTTGTATGAATTTTAACCAAGATTTTAACCACATTCAGTTTGAAATCTGACTGTCATGTGTCATTGGTGGCCTAGTGGTTTGGGCGTTTGCCCTGCGATCAGAAAGTCGTGGGTTCGAATCCCAAGACTGTTAGTGGCACCTCTGAGGTACCCTTGAGCAAGGTACTGTTCCTGGGCACTGTGTTCCTGGCTGGATTTAATGGGTTAAATACAGAGAAGAGTTTCGTGCTGTGGTGTGTTCACGGTTGACAAAATGGTCACTTTACTTTCATGTAGCTTGTAACACGCAAATAATCTCATAGACGACAGCTAATTGCCCAGGTTTCATATTGTTTTTTTGTTTTATTTCCTTAGAAAATCCCAATTGTGCAGAGCACTGCGGATTTCCTTACACCAGCAGTAAAAGTTTATAAGAAGATTGCTGTTAAGAATCATTAGCATCCTCTACTGTTTAGCCCAAGTGGCTCAACCAAATATCAGCAAAGTCGGCTGAAGAGACTCTCATCAGGAGATCCGTGCCACTGCTGAGTGTCATGAGGGGTCCTCAATTTTACAAGTTAACAGATATAATCCTGATACTGGAGACGCATGAATCAGGCTTTTACAGATCAGCGAGGTCTGCAACTGTCACAACTGTTACATAGCTCTGCGTCTTTCTGCAGAGATGGCATCTGGTGGAACAGTCTCAGGAAACAAAATTATAGGTTTCAGGCCGTAATCAAAGCAGTTGTGGAATATTTCAAAGATTTGTAGTTCTGTACATGATAAAAATGGCCGCTGACATTCTTTGCAGGTAACTTGAAGCAACTTGAAGGCGTGAAACATCAGTCAAGAAACCCACCAGGCTGGAGCATGTCATACAGTGCGTTCCGCACTACCATAAATTCACAAAAACTTGGAAACGTTTGCTGAAAGTAAATGTTTATATTAAGAAAATAAATTACATTGAGTCTGTGAATCTGTGCATGTAAAAATCTTTGATTGCAGTGGCGCCTTTGACCCCAGTGTATTGTTAAAGTACAGTGGTTGCGTTTTTATTAACTTAGGAACATTTTTTGTACATTGACATTAAATGATGTCCCTTGGAAATCAGCGGTTTTCTTTTGTGATGAAAGGATTGATGGGATGATTAGGCTGGGGTAAGTGCTTCAAGATAGTCAGTCCAGAGCCCCAGATTACAGAATACAGCCACAACAACATGCTTTATGTACTGCATCTTTGCTCGTTTCATGTTTAAAATGTAGTATCTCTGACTGGTTTTAAGATACGTGGAAAAATGTGAGCTTACACAATTGGCAGATTTTTTTTGCTTAATAAAAGCATGTTTGTGAATCATTATACATTTGTCCACGCATGTCTCAAAGCTCTTGAAGTCCTTGAACTAAGAAGAGACTGAACCTCAGCGAAAAGCACTGATTTAGTATTAAATGACTGAAAACTTCTAAGTAAAACTGATCAAGGACATGGTTCTTAAATGTGTACATTCTCATTTGCAGTATAGTAAATGTGTGTGAATCCATTTCAGACATTGATGAGTGTGAAGAGATGGAGCAGAAGCAGCAGGACAGGTGTGAATGGAAGTGTGTGAACTTCCCAGGTACACACCATTGCGTTTGCCCACGGGGATACACAAAGCATCCTGGTGGATACCGCTGCACGGGTCAGTTCACACACACACAGTCCAGCTGAGACACCAGTAAACGGCCAGAATTTGTGATTCATTACAGCTCCTGAAGCTGGCAGTCTACGTAAAAATCAGAAAAGGCGTTGAAATGAATGAAGTGCTGAATGTACTGATTAATGAACGCCGCCATTCCTCTCCCTCAGATATTAATGAGTGTGCACTGAAGAACGGGGGCTGCTCCCACATCTGCATGAACCAGAGAGGAGGCTACAAATGTTCCTGCCCTCAAAATTTCCGGCTCTCGCCTTATAACAGGAGAAAGTGCGAGACAGATCCCAGTTCACAAAGGACTGTGTCTTAATGTAGTAGGTATTATCCTGTATTCATCTATTTGTCTCTTTTCTTAATTTATTTACTCCTCAAGCTTGTAATAAAGGTGGAAATGTTGTATACAGTCTGTAATCTTCAGTTTTTGTATTTAAAAGTCGAAAAAGTGAGAGAACCCCGCTAGTCCATTCCATTTTGCCCTATACTTTTTTGCAAAACGACAGAAAGTGGGTCCGTAATATAACACATGCTGGCCCAGTTCATCTGAAAGCAGCTGAATTAACTTGTGTGGTTAGTCTTTCCAGTTTAAAGTTGCATCTTTGTATAATGATAAGCGCTTGTTGGATAACAGTGCTTTCTCATTGTGTCAAATGTTCTAAATGTATTTGATGGAGGCCCTTGTGTGAATTCAATTCACATTTTAAAAAAATAGATTTATAGTAAGAACCCTTTTTTTTTTTAAATAAAAAAAAAAATACTTCTATTTATATTTGTCTTCATGCATACTCACATATGTGATACTCCATGCGGTATTTATTCTTCACATTGGTATTAGAGTCTACGTATTTACTGTTTGGTAGTGACTACTTCAAGAGAGAGAGAGTGGAAGGAAAACAGTTTTTAGGGCTTACAGGATCTTTTGAAGAGTTTACTACTTTCTAGAACTCGACTGGGTTTGAACATGAGCTGGAAATCAGGTGCAGGCAGTGGTCCAGTTTTGCTAATGAGAGTCCTAATGAGAGATGTGCTTTTGTTTCTGAGCTGCCTGAAAGTGAGCCAGTGAGGTTCAACATGCCTCCCCCATTTCTCTAGCTAGAGTCCACTTTGTTTCTTACTTTAAAAAAGGATTTCCTCATGAAGCCTTACTGCATTTAAATCTGTAGTTCTCACAAGTGTGTGTTGACTACAGCAAGAAAAGCTTGGCTAGAATGTTGAGATAAGATAAGATAAAATAAGATAAGATATATGATAAGATAAGATAAGATAACCATTTATTAGTCCCACGGGTGGGAAATTTGCATTGTTACAGCAGCAAAGTGGACTGAACAGGAGAAGAAAGTAGATAACTTGCTTCAAGTGCTGAATGAATGTTTTAAATATTAAAATTAGGAATATCCCTAAAAACAAGGTCATATAATAAAGGGGTGTTCATTCAAATACTTAAAACTGACCACCATCTGGGAACCTAATCTCTATATCAGACACCTGGTGCAATAATTTTATCACTCCTATTGGTTGAAATGAAGCCAATCAAGGTTGATTTAACTGGATCTCTTCAATTAGGTCTGTAATCAGTTGAGAGTGGCTGCGGGCATCACATATTTCTTTTAAGTGATCAGGTACTATACAATCAGAACCTATACAATCTTCTATTTGGCCAGTTTTGGTTAAAATCAGCTAAGATGAGAACCTCTGTGTTACAGTACTTAGTTAATAACTCAGCAGTGTCATCAGTTGCAGCAGAACAAGGTCCCTTGGGTCTGGCTGCCAGCTGAGGCCAGAGATCTTCTTTGGCCTGGACTGTGGTATAAGTCATTCAGTTCTAAAGCAAAGGTAGATGCCAATAAAGAGTCCTGGTTCTGTTTAATTTGATAAGGGAACAAAGTTCTACCCTCCAGCTCTGAAATCCTCCGACTCAGGTGAGAACAACCACGACAACCAGGTAAGGCCTGCAAGTTGTGCAGAGAGAAAATAAGCCAAGTTCAGTCCGTGTGGGTGAGGCTTAGCTTAAAAATGCTCGATTTAGGGGCTTCCGAGTGATGCAACTGTCTAAGCATTCGCTCTGTCATCGGGAGATTGTGATTTTGATCCCTAGTGGCGCTGCGAAGAGAGGACAATTGGCTTCGCTCTGTCTGGGTGGGTAGAATAGCCCTCCACATCCACCATCACACATTGGCAGGGGCATGGGCATCTGTTGAGGTAACAGAAATAGCAGTCAGCGGAGGAAGCATGTGCTAGCCTTCAACCTCCCAGTGTTGGTGGTATCATGCGATTGTCCTAGCTAGTGGCTGGAATTGGACATGACTAAATTGGTCAGAAAGTAGAAAAAAAAAAGCTTGAAGTTGTGAGTGTATGGTGAGCTCTAGCAGTAGACGTGGTGACGTGCTTCCAGCGTGGTCCTCCTCGTGTTCGTAATGGTTTTTAGCTCCTAAATCTCCTCAGTCCTCGGCTCAAGTCTGTAGCCTTAGCTTAACATTTGCATCACTCTGAATTTGAACTACAGGCTACAATCGCTGCTTCTATAACAACATATGACACTTGAGCCGCTGGGCTTCAGCTCACTGCCACAATTAAAAACATTTAGAATCATGACTGTTCCTAAAATTAAATATTTTGAGGTTGACTTTGAGAAATGGGTTTTTAAATACTAGTTTGGAAATACCGACGAATATCCAAAGATAGTAAAATGCTCTTTGTGCTAGCTCTAGCTGTAACCCATCTGTAGTCTTTGACCCTCTACCTCATTCAGTACTGGTTAGTTTCTGAGCACAACCACAGTTGACACAATTTCTGAGCAGACGACCACAGTCTGTCACAGATATTTGAGTGATGGACCGTTCTCAGAAGTGACACTGACAGTGGCATGGCTGTGTGTGTGTGTGTGTGTGAGAGAGTTTGTGGTGTTGGTACAAGTGTATCAGGGTGCAGCAGGGTGAGGGTTTCACACACATCAATTCACTTCTATTTGACAATGTAGAGTCATAGAGTGAGTGTGACTTTGGGTCGTCCATTATTTTAAATGTTATTTTAAATAAATCAAACAATTTCCGTGGCTCTTGATTAATATGGAAGTTTTTATTTAGCGGCTAATATAATGTTTCGAATGAAGTGGATGGCCAGTGTGTTTTTAAATTGTTTTATTAGGTGAATGATAAGAAGTCTGGTGGGCCTATTCATCACAATCTTACAATTTTCCTGCAGTCCGCTACCTGTTGACAGCTCGTGGCCTACATAAGACAAAAACGACAATTATACTCTTTTCAGAACACTTTTAATATATAACAACATATTTACAAATATTTAACAGGTGACACTATGTAGTTAAGAGTTTTCCCCTACAGGTGTCTCTATTTAACAAATTTTCAACATAAATATAATTTCAACATGACTCCCATCTTCCAGAACTACAGTAAGAATAAGTAGCACGACTGGCTACTACAGTCAGCTGCAAAATGCTGTCCATGTTTTTTTTTTTTTTTCTGTTAAAATACAAAAATACCATCGTCCCAACACAATATCAATTGCAAATCTATAGCTCAAGAGTCATCACAACACACACGGAAGCTCGCGTATTGGCTTTATGGACATTCATTTTGGATGAAAAACGAGTTGGACCTGGAAGCCAAGTTTCTTATACAGTGTGGAATGCCTTTGTTAATACAGAGCGGGGACGATGGGCGAAATAAGAGTAAAGTTAGGATTGTTTAGGGCTCATTTGAGGGGAAGTAAACAGTAGTTGGTCACGTCATTTTTTTCCAGTTTCTGCAGAGGGAGATCAAGAATGAAGTGAATTTTCTTTGCGTTCTGGTCTTGTATGCGGATAACATCAGGCTCAAAAGAGATGTAGAGCCAAAATACCTATTCACAGGACACTAAGTAGCAAACGTGTGGGGAAACTGTCAAAAGAAAAAAGAAAAATCAGTGACTTTAGAACTTCCTTCAGATGGTACGGTTAAGAGGATCTGCCTCTGCCAGCAGAGTGCAGATCTTTTTTTAACTCCAAGTCATCTGGATATAAGGGCTGAGTGTGCAGCACCTTTACCAGGTATAGGGGTGGAGCCTACAGCACATTTATCTTAGTTAGCCAGGTACAGGGAAATGACCAATAGAACCTTTACCTGAAGCAGGTACAGGGGAGGAGCTTATAGCACCTTTACCTGAAACAGGTACAGGAACAAGACCAATAGAACCTTTACCTGAGGCAGGCACAGGGGAGGAGCTTATAGCACCTTTACCTGAAGCAGGTACAGGGGAGGAGCTTATGGCACCTTTACCTGAAGCAGGTACAGGAACAAGACCAATAGAACCTTTACCTGAAGCAGGTACGGGGGAGGAGCTTATAGCACCTTTACCTGAAGCAGGTACGGGGGAGGAGCTTATGGCACCTTTACCTGAAGCAGGTACAGGAACAAGACCAATAGAACCTTTACCTGAAGCAGGTAC
>JBBPCZ010137520.1:0-15662 GCA_037974445.1 Brycinus macrolepidotus | reverse complement strand
TGGCGATGCTTATTAATCAGTGCGGGTCAGTGCTGCTGCTGTCCATGGTGCTGAAACAGTTGATGGCGATGCTTATTAATCAGTGCGGGTCAGTGCTGCTGCTGTCCATGGTGCTGAAACAGTTGATGGCGATGCTTATTTTAATCGGTGCGAGTCAGTGCTGCTGCTGTCCATGGTGCTGAACACAATTGGCGTTGGTGTGTATTCAAGAATGAAGGTTAATGAAGCTGTTGTTGGCAGGATTTCATTGGCTTAATAATATTTCTATGTGTATGTATGTATGTATGTATGTATGTATGTATATGTGTATGTATATATGTATTTACGTATTTATTTATTTACATATTTATTTATTTATGTATGCATTTATGTATTTATTTATTTATTAATTTTTTGAATACTAAAAATCTATTTTTGTGCACATTCAGAACACAGAATAAAGAATGTAGTTATAATAGTTGATGACTGTAACTATAAATGGAAAAATATTTACTCTCAATGCTCAGTATAAGCAGTCACATCAGTGCTAATGCACAGCAGCAGTCACATTTCAGTCCTTTCAGTGAGCACCTTTCATTCTACAGTTTGATACTGGAGTGCAGTTTTTGCACAATAAATGTGCAGAAAGAGACAAACTGTGATTGTGTGATTTATCTCAAATCCACATGCTGATCCATTAAGATGTGCTGTGGGGAGAAATAGTCTGAAACTGCAGTTTAGAATAATTTTCAGATCAAGCAGCAATTAAAGGACATGATAATTGACATAAACCTACATAAACATTTATAAAGTCTTATTCCAACAAGTGTTAGTTGCTGTGGATGTCATTTCACCTCAGAAAATGTCACAACTGATGCTTGTTGGAATGTACAGTGTACGCTTGATTATGTGGATGTTATGTAGCCTTATGAATTCTGACACTTAGTAAAGTATTAAAAAATATTCTTTTGTTTGCCTTTACTGTCACTCTGTGTGAGTCCACATAGATTCTACACATTCTGCAAGTTCATCAGTACGTGATTGTATAGAAAAGGATAAGCATCCCAGTAATCGCACATAGTGATCCAATAGTGCTTCATCCACTCAATGGCAGGAGCGGGAGAGCATCTAAGCAGAAGAAGGAAACTTGGTGCTATGGAAAGCCAGCAAGAACATTATACAAGTATCTAACAGATTGTGCAACTGCTACTGTTTTTACAACAGAGTATTTGTTAAGAAATGCTAAGCTAAAGACTAAACACCTAACCCTAAACTGAAAATGGTGAAACATTGTGTTATTTTTGAATGGGAACATTTATATAGAAATGCTAAGCTAAACGCTAAACACTAAACATCCCAGAAATGACACGTAGCACCTCTAGAGGACAAAACAGCCCAATAATCCACAGAATGTGTATGAACGCACGTACTAATGCAGTCATGTGCATATGAAATAGGATGTGGTGTCGTTCTGCCATAAGACAACACACTTCCATGCAGGCCCAACAGTGGCGCAGTGGGTAATGCTGTTGCCTCACACCGCCTGTTTCTATTTTGAAAAATTCCATGTGACACTAGTTAACTTTTGTCTGACCAATCAACAAGCTCGACCTCTTTTTTCAAATTATTTGCACTACAGAAGTGTTTGTCATATTTATATGTCTGTTTGTTTAAATGCCTGTATGTTGTAGTAAACACTTGCAGTTAAAAATAAAACTGTCAAGCAGTACCACCACCATCCACTAGGAGACCCACAGGTTCATAACACCAATTACATTTTAACAGGGCTTTGCAAACTTTTGCAGAAACTCTGGACGCATTTTACATATTTTTTTGTTATTTGAACTGTGACGCTGGTTCGGGCAGCTGACAACTGGCAGGGAGCCAAAGAAACTTTTAAATATTTCACAGCAAAGAAAGCAATATTGGTGCCATCAGGATTTTAATATTAAGAAATGTGATTTTATCAACTAATTCATTTATCGTTGACATTAATATAAATACAGGATATGAATTACATTGTGGCATAAATGCAGTTGTTTTATTGTTTTTTTTTCTGCTGTAAATCACTGCAAAAAAGTGCAACTAGTAGCTACTGTGAATTCCCAGCTGAATATCTCATAGTGTACATTTTCCCGCTGCCTCCAACTGAATTAACACAGCTGTCACAGTCCTGCATATTTGCAAACGATGGCTGGAACATGTTCCTCAAATGGATGTCTGAAGGGCTTTCAGACAGGAAGATTTCTGGCTGCTGCCACAAACACACAGATAAGAATGGCTGGTATAAATCCAGGGCTTCAGAAGAATAGAGTGAAGGTGGACCAAGAAACATCTTGCACTGAGCAACAGTACAACTACTGCTCTCTTGACCAAGTCTTACATCTATGTTTACATTTAATTAGAGGTCTGGGTTTATTGCTGTTCCTTTTGCCACACTGTAAATGGAATCACATAATTAATATATGGTTAATAACACATTTTCTTATTCAAGAGTACTTTCACCACCAAAGACTTTTGAGAGGACACAGAAGTGAATGATATGAGGCTGGGTTTGTCATGAAAATAATTCTGTGTTATTAGATGGATGGATATAAAACAGCTGAACAGCTGTAATTATTATTATTGTTGTTGTTGTTGTTGTTGTCAGTGTTGTTATAGTTGTTGTTGTTGTTGATAATAATAATAATAATAATAATAATAATAATAATAATAATAATAATAATAATAATAATAATTATTATTATTATTATTATTATTATTATTATTATTATAATAATAGAAATATTAATACATGCAGCCTATTGATATCAATCCATCTGTGTAATCTGGGCCCGCTGGCGGCATAGTGGTTAGGATGTTGCCCCTGAAATCAGAAGGTTGTGAGTTTGAATCCCATCTGTGACTATAAGGGGCCACTTTACTTTAATTTCCCTCCTCAAACACATTAAACACAGTGTTAATTTACTTTTGTGTTCAGGAAAACATGTTACATTAAAACACATTCAACATAAAACAATGTGTTCAAATGAGTAAGACGAAAATGTGTCGATGTTGCTCATTTTCTACAGTGAAGGCCACCTGCAGATCAGGGTTGCACTTTTGAAAATAGTGAAGGTTAGACTCAAACAGTTTTATATTTGGCTTCTTTTATCAGGTGAGTGGTGTCACTGTCCATGGTCCTTAACATATGAATGCTAATTTTTTTATTTAAAAACCCAATGGAAGTCAATGGTGCCGCTGTCCGTGGTGCTGAATGTGCTTTTGTTTGACAGGGCAGGTCAGTGGCAGGTCAGTGGTGTCAGACTTGATTAAAGTGAAGGTAAAACTATTGACAGCAAACCTCTTTCAGGATCAGTTTATGCTGCCTCACATTATGGCTCATTATCTATGAAAAAAGGTCTTCTGACTCCAGATCAGCTCTATACATGTCTTAACCCGAAAGCACCAGTGCATCTCCTACTGGTTTTTCTGCTGTCCTCCGTGCCCTTCCCTCCATCTTTAATTCATGTCTTCCTAAAAGCGAGACACAGCGACTCAAAGAGCCATTAATGTCTTTTCTCTTTCCCTCTCTCGCTGTCCATTTTACTTCTAGCTCACTCACACCTCTCTCTTTCTTTTCCCTCTCTCTCTCTCTCTCTCTCTCTCTCTCATGGTCCTGCACTTGGTTTACCTCTCTTTCCTACATACATAAATATTCACCCCCTTTCTCTATCTCTCTCTCTCTCTCTCTCTCTCTCTCTCTCTCTCTCTCTCCTTCTCTCTCTCTCTCTCTTTCTCTCACTATTTTCCTCTCCCAAACACTTCTTTAAAAGCTTTTCTCCATTCAGAACAGGATTGCCATCTTCCAGCCGGTATTAAAAATGGAAAATATATATTTATATATAAAAATATAAAACGATCCCCAGTAGAAACTTTTATGATGTTTTAAATAATTTATCATCTATATTTACAATACCTAGACGACAGCGGCTAAGTGGTCTTATTCTCCACACCAAGAGAGAATCTGGAGTCTTGTTCGTCCATTATGAGGGAAAGACACGCAGGGCTGGATCTGCACCCAGGAGTAGAGCAGCTGGGCTTGGAAAACGATTGGACAGTTTCCACAGACTGAACAAACTAGTACAGTGTGATTCCAATCTCAGTCAAACACAATATTTATGTAGATACAACTGTAACTATCCCTTTACCAACCAAGACTAGTTTACTTCAAAAATTTTGCACTGGAGTTACTGTGGCAAGCTTACATCCACCATGTAGCCATGTGTTCTAAACTGATGTCTTATTTAGCCTGGAACTGCCACTTTAGTCAAGATAGGTGAAAATATGTGCTAAGGATTGGAATCAAATTTCAACAATTTCAAAACCTATTGTCTTATTGTCTGTGAGTCAATAGGTAAGTGTGTTCAAAAATCTAGACTGCTGATTGGCTGTCTAAACCAAATTCTTGGCATTTATAAACACCGGGACATCTTGACTAGTCTGCAGTCTTTCGCAGTGAGTAAATGGTTGGATGGTAGTAGCCTAGCGGGTAAAACACTTGCCTGTGAACCCGATGACCACAAAGTTGCAAGTTCAAACCCCCTGCTTTCTACCATTGTGTCCTTGAGCAAGACCCTTAACCCTCAGTGTCTGCAGGGGGACTGTCCCTGTAACTAATGATTGTAAGTTGCTCTGGATAAGGCTGTCTGCCAAATGCCATAAATGTAAATGCACGCATTCAGAACCTTTGAGTCATTTCAGGTTTGAGCATGCCCACTTCCAGTTTGTATTTAAAAGAGGGCATTCAAAAATAATTTGATACTGAAACTTGTATCAAAGTCAAGGTATCAGTACAGGTATCAGGACTGAAAATGTTGAATGATAACCAGTTCTAGTGTTTACCTCTTAATCTTGCTTACTAATGTAATAAATATAGCAAAAATATGGTATATTCAGTTTTTTTACTGCCTTTTGTAACTGCCAAGTAATTACATAAAATAACAATCAGGAACTGAGAAGAACCAACCTATCACATTATGATTTACAGTGCGTGGGAGCAATTTAGAACGGAAAATAACTAGGCCTTCTGGAGGTTCTAGATACATCACTGAATATGAATATGAGCTGTAATCTTGATAGGTTCTTTTCTTGAAAAAATCTTTTACAAACTTTTCCATAAATATACAGGAATCATGCTGTACCTAAACTGTATTGCGATACATGGAAATTGTATCACTTTGTATTGCTTTGGTTTCTGACTGTACCTATTAACCTGGTAACGGTGTTTCTGACTCAATTCTCTGCCACAGTTTATGGCTGGTCGTCACAAAACCATGTCCATTTGTGACTGTGGTCTTTTATTATTTTTTATAGTTTTGTTTGAGTATTTCAGTTTGTTTTGGAAGCCTTTAGCAATGGCCTGCAAAACCTTCACATTTCTCGCAGCGTTAAAGATAAATTTGTTAGTGTCGTAGAAAACCATTGAAATTCATCTTCAGCCTAAACAGACAGTCATGCTTGTATTTTGTCATCTTCCCAGTTGTTAGATTGTATCTCCATTGTTGTTTTTTGTGCTGATAGTAAAAAATAATGGCTTCTTTCCATGTTTCCACTTTTAGCCCTGCGTCAAGCAGCTCGGGTTCGGCTCGGGCACGTGTTGCTTTATTTCTAATGGAAAAACATTTCTTCACGGTACGGCACGGTTCCTTGTGCCAGTGGAAAAGCACCATATGTTTCATCTAGATTGGCCACCAAATGTTGATGTCATACAGGCACAAGCCAAAGTCAGCGGTGGGTTTTTCATTTTTTGAATAAGTTACATAAACTGGAGGCAGTCATGTCTACACTGACGTCTACACTGAACAAAAAGACCCACTAAATAAGAATACTAACAATCCTGACAATGTTGTTTGCTGTGTATTGTGAAAATGTCCTCAAGTACTCTCCTTCTGGCCCAAAGATGGATCTACTGCACCATATTAAAGTTCTGAGGCTGAAAAAAATAGCATAACCAAAAAGACCCAGCGGGGGTTTGAATAACAAAACATACAAGTGGTGCACTGAGGGTCTATACATACGAACACACAGCCCTGACTCCTGAGGCCATGCGGTTCTGTGACTCACGGTCCTGCTGTCCCACCAGCTGTTAACCAGCTTACCCAAACTGCAGCGCAACTGTGAGTCTTACCGCTTGAAACAGCCAGAGAAAAAAGAAAAATCCCTCTCTATTTTCCTCTCCTCTCCAACTTTCTCACTCTCTCTCTACGTCTGGCTGGGTTGTCTGTGGCTGCTGGAGGTAGAAGAATCACCCCAGAGGCTTTATGGAGATGATGAGATCAGGTAGAGCCGGAACAGCCGTGCTTTGGTGCACTCTTGCTGCAGTAATTGAGTTTCTGTTATTGAGTTTGACCATACACACACACACACACACACACACACATCAGCTCCTCTTACCATCCAACCATCAAACTAACCAACACAATGCAAACAAACTGAAAAGATTCACTACTTACATAACAGGTAAAGATTTTTCAAATTTAAAGCCCTATCTATTTCTGTGTCTATTAATGACATGACAGGTTCAAGTTGGATGACACAGCAAAATAAAAAAAGGCATTTTCAAACATATTAGTAATGAAAAACTGGATGATGATTGAATGATGTAATCGGAATCCTGGTTCCACTGTAAAAAAAATGTTAACAAACAGCGCCACTTGCAAGGCTGTCAAAATACAGCACCATTTTATAGACCAATCAAAACAGTGTAAACACCACGTCCACAGCTGTTATAATACCACAGAAAGAACATCTTACTAGACTGTACTACAGTACTTTTTAAACACCACACTGTTCACAAAAATATCATATTAATGTAAACAACACCATTCACAAGGCTGTAAAATCGCATAAACAGCATGATTTATTGCTAAAGTTGACAGAGAACCTTTATAAAACTTAAAATAATCTCCACATATTGTTAAGGTTCTAGGAAGAACCCTTAGAATTTTACAGAGCCTTTACTTGTTTTTTCTTCCATGGCATTGCTTGAAGCCTTTGAGGCAATAATAATAATAATTATAATCAATTATGCAAATGAATGTGTTTAGGTATTAACACCATTATTTGTTCAAATGCACATTTTCCTTGTTCCCCATTCAACCATCCATATTAGTGAAGGCTAATTCCCAGCTGCTTGCTTGCTTGCTGTGGCCCTCTTGTTCAAATCCAACTTTTCCGTGGCGAGTTCCATTGACAGCACCACTGATGCTGCCAGTATCGATATTTAATCAGAGTACATTGGACAGTGCTCACAAGAAATCCAAGGAAAAATCAACAAGCAGCAAACTAACAAAAGCAACAGCAAAGTGGAAAAAACTCTGCTTTCCCTCGAGAGCCTCCACTCCTTGAAAGGTGCTATATAAAACTAAGTTACTGTTACTATCCATATGCTCTGTATGAATGAGCTGTAAAGGTGTAAAGGAATACAATCAAGGAAGACAAGCAAGTTGGAACCATTATATGTAGACGTATACATACACTCATTAAATTAAATGTCACTATTATCCACTATGATTCAGGCCTAGTTTGTGTATTATTTTTGTAACGGACGCCTCTGATTGGCTAAAACACATCCAAAGCCAGTACCATAAACACTGATGTACACAAGCCTGGATCAAATTTGTCAGTGTATTACATGAAACACTGCGGTATTTGCAGTGGCAGCGGTTTGAATTATGTTCTTCTGAAAAGTCTAGGATGGACAGTACATGCTTATTTATGGGTTTTAGCCGCTGAGAAACTGTGTTTGCAATGCTGGCTGACAAGCAGATCACATGAACTCACATCACCACAATGCATATACATCTTTATCTTTAGGTCTGGAATTTTGCTGTATTTTGTTGGCTTTTATGGAGTTTACACAGACAAGATCATATCTGAAAGGCTGTTGAGTTTGCTCTGTATAAAAACAAATGAGCATTTCTTTTAGTGTTTAAGATTTTACATTTTTTCCTCTTACTGATCAGCAAAGACAGTTTTGATGTCTGAGGGTGGCTTCTTTAGTTTTGTGCTGGGGCTACAAGCCTGATGATAACAACTAATGGAAGCTTACAGCCCACGAACTAGTATGATGCAAATCACATGTTTAAGCACCCCAAATACGGCACTTTTCCACTGGCACAAGGAACTGCGCTGCACTGTGAACAAACGTTTTTCCATTACAAATAAAGCGACCTGTACCCTTGCCGAACCCGAGCTGCTCGACGGCAGGGCCTAAAGTGGGTTGCAGCGGAGCCAACTGCATCACTGTTTTCTGATTCGTCAAAATGTCATCACAACATGTCTGTTAAATGCCATAAACATAAACGTAAAAATGAAAAGAGGCCATTATTTTTTACTGTCAGCGCAAAAAAAACAACAGTGGAGATACAAACTAACAACTGGGAATTCGATGAAGTCCAACCACGACTGTCTGTTTGGGCTGAAGATAAATTTCAGCCTGAGTTTTCTATGACGCTAACAAATTTATCTTTATCGCTCTGAGAAACATGAAAGTGATCCAGGACATCGTTAACAAGTTAGCTGGGTTAGGTTTTCATTGCACGGCTAAAGAATGCCAAGAAAAAATGAAAAACTCTAGCATGGTCTAACTACAACATGAAATGCTCCCTTCATTACGCTTTTGGTCACTCATAATTATTGGCCTTGTAACCATCATCGCAACTATGGCACTGCAAAAAAGTCACAAAACGACAAAGATACTGACAGTCAGTCGCAATATGTTTACATTAGAAGGCAAGTTGCTGACGATGCCCCAAATTGGTCTCCAAGTGTGTTAAACGCCACTTTTGTTGCCGCATGTGGGTATGTACACTTTCCAGCTTCTAGCAACTTTTGATGTAAGAAAATGTGAAAAATATGTACTGAAATATGTATTATGTATGTTTCATACATAAATTATGTTTTTTCTTCTATTTAAATCTTCTGTTTAAAGTTTTTTTACCCTATTTCTGCCCAGGTTTAGCAGCATCCAATTCCCACCCACTAGCTAGGACTCCTCATCACACGATGCTGCCAAGCTGAGAGGATAAAGGACAACACATGCTTCCTCTGAGACACATGAAGCACTACTGCATCTTTTCAAACTGTCATTGGATGGCTTAGCACATTTGGAGGTGAACGCTAACTGCCAAATTTGTCATAACACTCCCACTTGTCCTGGGGAGAGGGAGGTTCCACCGAACCAGAGAGAAAAAGTGAGGCTAAAGGCTGTGTGTAACTAAATTGTACTGCAGTGGTACGGAACTTGCAGCATGCTTTGGTTTTCCAGTGTATCTCAGTCCAGCGACGGGGTTTCTGACTCAATTCTCTCCACACAGTTTATGGCCGGTCGTCCCAAAACCACGTCCATGGAGACGAACCGGCGGAAAGTTTTTCTGTCAGAGCTGCTTTTGTAATTGTGGTCTTTTATTATTTAAAGTCTTGTTTGAGTTTTACAATTTGTGATGAAAATCTAACCCATATACCTTGTTAGTGATGTCCTGGATCACCTTCACATTTCTCACAGCATTAAAGATAAATTTGTTAGCGTCATGGAAAACTCCCCCTGAATTTAACTCGACAGTAAAAAGAACAGTAAAAAAACTGTGTCCTCTTCCCATGTTGTGATGACAACAGTTCAACCAATCAGAAAGCAGTAATGCAGTTAGCTCGGCTGCGGCCCACTTTTAGCTCTGCCGTCGACCAGCTTGGGTTTGGGTCGCTTTATTTATAATGGAAAAACATTTGTTCACAGTACACCGTGGTTCCTTGTGCCAGTACAAAAACACTGTAATTATGAACTCATGAACTGCCAGACACAGTCATTAAAAGGGATCAAACTCACCACTTATTTACTTACTTATGGTTTCTGCAGAGATGACAAAACTTAAAGAACATTATCAACGAAACTCAAGGAAAAAACAGTAGAGTCCATGTTTCATAGGAGTACGAAAACTAGTCCACTTCCAAAACAAATGCCAATGCCAACAAGCCAAACATGAGCCAAATGAAGCAACATCCCAAAAGCACAATAAAAATAAAAATAGTCAAATTTCTACATCAAACAAAATCCCAAAAACCAAAAGTCAAAAGTCAAAACAGGGCCCAGTATAGCAAAAAAGACTTATGTTCTCTACAGTATGGCTGCTGCTGTCATCTTTCCAGTGGTGAACATGCCAAATAAAAGCCCCTGGCTGGATTAAACAGGAAAGAATTCCAAATTAGAAAATGAAAACAGCCCATAATGATAAATCATAATGAGAAATAAGAACTTTATATTCTATGAAATATTCTCAGTAATACTATTAGATTATGCTAGACTCCATAGGTCCACTGTGTGGCTATGAGTGTCTTTATTAGACTAATTTTGAACCATTTGTGAGCAGGAAAATGCAGATAGTGATAATTTACATGCCAATATCCTACATAAACCCATTGTTCTGTATGATGTACTGAACACAGTTGAGTATCACATTTATCCAGACCTCTCAAAGAAACTTAATGCGCTATGTCAGTGCTAAGCCTAACTCCAGACTGTCCCTCCTCCAGCTTCTGCCAAGCTTCATAACACTCATCGACTGCTTTCACAATATAGCTGGTGTTGTTTAATTAAATCAATCAGTGAAGTGTGATTGATGTTCCCTGTGACCTCTGTTAGTCAGGCCGTGTCTTGACAGAGCCCATGGCCTTCCAAATTAGCTGGCTAACTTCGGCAAGCGCTGTTTCATGAACACATTTTGTGAGTAGAAATTACTTGGCACCCATCTATCCTCTTACAAAACATGCCTGTGGCTTTGAATGTAATGTCTATGATGAAAAATCTATGATGTGTCCCATCACTAAAATCCAAGACAGATTCTCAGTGATGCCACTGACTCCATGTCCAAAGCTCCAAAGCTTCCAAAAATTTGTAGACACAAATCTAGTGTTTCTCCTGAAATCAATTCAGTTTGCTGGAGTAATAACCGCTGCTCTTCTGGGAAGGCTTTATATGAGATGTCGGAACATTATGATGTACGTACTGAGGATGGGAAGCAGACCTACATGCAGAAGTGATCTTTATTACATAAAAAAACATAACATGGTAGACATAAACATGAAGCAGACACTGCATTAAGAAATCAGTACCAACAAATAAAATGAAGAAGCACTAACAGAGTAAACAAGCACTTCCAGCACTCTAGTTCCAGTAAAGAAATCCACCAGATGAGCAGAAAAGCCAAAAAATTATCGGCCTTTATTTTTCAAAATCAGACAGGTTTGACACATACCTCACACAGTTTGCTGTGCACTGTGGGTCTTTGACTCAAAAACTATAGTATATAGGCAGCCAAGTCAACCACTGAGAAATCAAACAGCAATACAAAATGGCTTAATTTTTTAGTACATTTTTTTGTCTAGGAAGCAATTAAAGTCCTTAGATAACAGGTAGTGGCTATTAGTGAGAGAAAGTTCAGCTAAATAAATAAATAAGTAGAACAGAATAGAGTAGAGGATGGAGATTAGAGGCTGTCCTCTGTTTCACACCACATACCAAAGTGAGAGAAGTCACAAAGGTTTTGATATAAACCGTGAGTCACTCTGAGTTATGCTGAGTTAGCAACACTAGAATTACTTGATCAAAAGAGACTCCAAATATTCACTTCAGAACACAGTTTTATCTAATGAGACTTCAGACCCCACATCCTCCCCTTCCGGCTGCCAGCTGTGTGTGTGTGTGTGTGTGTGTACGCAATTAACACCAGGGGTTAGCGTAGCATCTCTGCAGTGCTCTGTAGTTGGTTTTTAATCTTTAATAACAGTGGGAGTGATCAAATGAGAGCACAGCTAGCCAGAGCACCAGCCTCAAGGGACATGCGACCTTAAGACAATATTTAATGAGAGATATCTGGAAAAGCCACACAAGCTACTGGGGAGAGGGACAGCGAGAGAGACAGGGAGGAGAGATAAAGAGAGAGGGAGAGAGAGAGAGGGAGAGAGAGGAAGAGACAGAGAGAGAGAGAGAGAGAGAGGGAGGAGAGAAAGAGAGAGAGAGAGAGAGAGAGAGAAGAGAGAGGGAGAGAGAGAGGGAGGAGAGACAGAGAGAGAGGAAGGAGAGACAGACAGTGAGATAGATAGAGAGAGAGAGAAGGAGAGACAGAGAGGGAAACAAAGAGAGAAAGAGAGAGAGAGAGAAATAAGTAATTATACATACTGTGAAATGCAGATGTTTAAAATAAAGGTGTTTGATTAAGTATAACAGAAAGTATTATGTTTTTTTTTTCATGAAATGCACAACATTCTATTTATGCTGTCCATTTGCATTATCAAATATATTTCGACCCTTTGATGAACTCCGTGAGTGAGGTGGGTGTTTGATGAGCAGAGATGAGCTCATGGCAGTTCCCTTGAACTCACTTTCTTATGGCTCAGTGGGTCCAGTAATGTTAGTGATGGATTCACTTGTTCATTCTACCCACTGGGAGCTGCATATTCCCTGACTCACGGTGCCTTAAACCCTTGAGGACACCATTTTCTTTTAGGTAGAATTCCAGGAACAAGATCCTCAGCTGAACTTCCTGAGCCTTTGGGATAATTCATCTGGACATCTTCACTCGTTGATGTGTGAGTGTTAGCTATAAACGATATGGGTCCTCATTCTGTACATATGCTGTCCTATGTGGAAAGTCCTCATTTGAGACCTATATTCCAGTGGTTATGCTACACGTACACTCGCGCTGTGTGTGTTAAGCATCATCACATCATGCTCGGCTAATTTTTGCAATGGATGTGTATCATGTTTGGAGTTGTTTTACTGAGAGATACTTTCCTGTTGCAAAGTTTAAGGCTACGGTCACGTATTTCCTTTTCTGCACCGTATAAATACACTTCTGTTCGTAATAAACTTAGAGCGCTGATACATTCACTCCGGTGTCTGTGTTTGTGTTCTCCGGGGCCTCAAGATACCAGCATAACCAGGGCGGGAGAGAGAAGAGACTAGACTGAGGGATAGAGGACTTTTTCAGTGAGCCAGTTTTCTTTATTAACATGGACTGAACTGCTTTCTTTATTGGACGCTTTGTGTTGTGTTCATATTTGTTTCATATTTGATGTCAAATATACTATTGCCTTGGACATAAGCCACAACTACATTTATTTGTTTGTTCATATGTTTGTCGTTGACCCTGTCTCGCACATTACCATCATTCGCTGCTATAACTTTTCCAGTATGAACTTTTTGAGTACGATTGTGATAAAATCACAAATTGTCATTTATTTTGAGACAAAAATCTTGGGTCCATCTTCATATCTGTTTCCAGACAGTCTATCTTTCCCCAAAGGTGCCCAAGCAGGGATTGGAAGAGTATAAGTTGGGTTATTTTGTGTTCTTTCTTTGAATTTTTGGGATAATAACATCCTGTGGTCATCTTATATATTGTAAATCTGGTTAGACCTCCATCCTTGTATTCTTTTTTTTTTTTTTTTTACATTTATAAATCACTAATGTCACTTTTCCACTGGCACAAGGAACTGTGCCGTACCGTGAACAAATGTTTTTCCATTATAAATAAAGTGACAACAATGGAGACACATTGTTCTCAATGGAGAAGCTGACGAAGTACAAGTTCGGGCTGAAGATACATTTCAGTTTTTAATGACACTGAAAATGTATCTTTAGCACTGTGAGAAACATGAAGGGTGTACCAGGCCATCGCTAACAAGTTATCTGGGTCAGGTTTTCATTAGACGGCTAAAGAAAGGCGAGAAAAAACTAAAAAATCAAAGAAGACTATAAATAATAAAAGATCACAATAACAAAAGCAGCTCTGACAGAAAAACTTTCTGCTGGTACGACTCCATGGACGTGGTTTTGGGGCGATGACCAGCCATAAACTGTGGGCACCGGGCTGAGATACACTGGAAGATCAAAGCGTGTGCCATCTGTGCCATCACAGCACGGTTCCTGTATACCTATGGAAAAGTGTCTTAACATTACATAATAATGTCAACCGAGGACCAATGAAACTCTTTTGAAGCTTATGCACCTACAGATGAACATGATTTAGGACACCAAGTGACAGTACAGGCTAATCTGAAATCTCACAATTGTCTTACCAGCTGGAGTCTTTAAATCCTGATGATAAAGGATAAGGCATGGTGGAACCAGAGTGATGATATAGCCCTGCTTCTTATGATCATCTGTAGGGAAATCTCTAATGTCTGGAAGCAGATATGAAGAGGACCTACCTGCTATGCTGGATAAGCTCACTGGGTGAGTTGACAGCTCTGAAAATAAGTGCAAACATATCCAAGAGCAGGAGAATTTGTCTGTGATTGTGGACTCTACAGCCAAAATAATTCACAAACTGGAACATAGAGTTGTGGAATGTTTTGAACGCCATGATAAAAATTGGTAGGATGAGTAAGGATAGGCTGATTTGAGCTCCAGCTATTGTCTCCACTCCTAAAGATGTCTCAGTCCCAAACCTCTCCTTTTAGTCAATCTCCATCTGTGACACTTCCAATCCAGCTGAATTTCCCAGAACTCACAAGGTTTAGAACTCACAAGGTTCATCTAATGTCACTGAGTTCATGAAGGGATGTGAAGCCTTCCTTGCCCTTAGACCTGTGACTGATGCTGAGTTTTTGAAGATGCTGGGAGCTGTTTGTCATGGTCCAGTAAAGAGTTGGTGGCAGGCAGCAAAAAAGAAACATTTTAGTCTAGGCTCAATTCAAAGAGCAGTTCATGGATACTTTCCTACCCACTGGTTATTTTACTGAGCCATAAAACACAGTGCAAGCACCAATCAAAGCTTGAGAGGCTATGCTAATGTTTATTAAGCTTTGTGTTTAAAATGGTGGTTTTCCATGTCAGAACATCATCAGTAACACACAGATGGAAAAGGGTTGTGCAGCAATAATAACATATTATGACATATAGATTCTAACCCTAACCATATATACATATATGCACAGTAATGTGCATAAATAAGTCTTGAGCCACCCCTCATTTCTTTACATTTTGCTTTGAATGCCTGTCAGACTGTCTCATCTTTGGCATATTGAGTCGATTAAATTAAAGAAATGGAAGCATACCTTTTATTGCATTGTGCCATTGGTGTTCCAACCAGTCAACATTCAGCACCACCAGTAAACTAATCACCGGCCTGATTATATATAAGATACGTTATTACATAGAGACACTCACATATATGTAATACATATGAGACATTTTATTATTACATAGAAATACTTCACATCATCACTGTTGGGACAAAACCTTGTATCTCTATTTTTTGTGTGCTGCATTAATTCACATTGTTTTAACTGTGGTATTATTTTTAGTTCTACATCCTCATAGTCCCTTTCTCTCTCTCTCTCTCTCTTTCCCCGCAAACTTCAACTCTGGCTGAATTCCAGTGGTAGAGTCAGTCATAATTGAACAACAGGCTGTGTGAGTGCTGGCTGGCTGCTAATTCAGGCAAATGAAGCCCAATGAAGCAGCACACAGCCAAAGCAAACACCCTAAAACTGATCTGGCTGCTTCCTCACAGGCAACAAATGGGATTCTGAGAGGAGTGAGATGGAAGCAGTGAATGCTGTGAGGCATTCAGGGACAAGTATATTCCAGTAGAATGAAGCTGTATGATGGGGGGGGGGGGGGGGGGGTTTAGGAAAAGCCC
>JBBPCZ010137450.1:0-21156 GCA_037974445.1 Brycinus macrolepidotus | reverse complement strand
ACACACACACACACACACACACACACACACACACACACACACACACATACATGCACACACACACACACACACACACAGACACTCACACATGCATACGCATTTCACAGTAATGTGTCTCAGTTGCATGCCGTTCTGAAGGGCTCTCATGCATTCGCCGTATTGGAGAGCCTGTCAATTGGTGATCTCTTATAATGAGCTACTTATGAGAATGTAAACAATCACTCAGTTTTAATTGTCTTTATCTCATCGATCTCACACCACCATTATAACATACACACACACACACACACACACACACACACACGGCTAAAGCTAAACAATTCTCGGCACTCTACAATGTCAAAGAACTCAAGCAATGCTCTTATAGTGCTTCCGTTTTATAAGAAAATTATTTATGAGTATTCAACATCACATGAAAGTCCCCTAACCAATCTATAAAAAGGAATTCATAGAAAAAAGTGAAGAATGGCATGAGTGGATCTGACAAATGCAACCCTACGTCAACCATGAGTTGAATTTGTTCACAATGAATAGAACATGAAAATCTGTCACTGTTGTTTAGGGTCAGAGTTTTGGTACTATTATATTATTAAGTATAAACCTGAGGTTGTAATATTTTTTAAATTCTTGTTTTCAGGATAAACCCTCCCCAATGTTGCGTTAGGTGTAAATTACTAATGTCTTCTCTCAAACTGTACTGGGATTACTTTACTGAGTATGTCCAGTGGTGGGATTTTTTGTCCTGGTTCATTTAATCTCCACCAATTTTGAAAAGATTGATAAAATTTGAGGTACCACTTTACAACAAGACTACCCTTATAAAGGGTTTATAAATTATTTATAATCAGGTTATAGACAGTTTATAAATCATTAACAAGCAGCTATAAGTTATAACAGTTGTCATACTTTGATGCAGACTCACTAGTTGGCAAGGTCTCAGATCTTGGTACTTCCTGAGCTTATCTTGTCTCTTTCTCAGGCAGAATGTTAATCTGTCAACTTCATCAGGTGTTTGTTAACATGTTACTACCATAAAAACACCAGATCTTGCCGAATAGTGCGCCTGCATCAATGTATGACCACTGATACACGTTGTTTATAATTGCTTATTAGTGATGTCTACAACCTAATTAACAAGCTGATTATAAATAATTTATAAACCCTTAATAAATGTAGCCTTATTGTAAAGTGGTACTAAATTTGAACCCACCCCCCATCCAGGTCGACAAAAACGATTAAGCGGCAGCCCTGAACGACACAGCAGGGCTTAGGACAGCCCATTGGGCACCATGAGGTTGAGGAGGAGGTTTGTTGACCAGGTAGAGATGGGCTTTGCTGATCAGGAACCCCATGGTTGTGGAGCCCACAGACAACTGTCGGCACTGCAGGCATAACCACGCTCAGCTCGCTGGTCTCTTATGCTCATATTGGCATTTGAGTGAAAGATGCATTAGGATTCCCAACTCACGTTGACTTTAAATCCTGAAAATCATAAAGAATATTATCAATTATGTTTGTGCATATAACCCATGAAGTGAAGTTTGCAGAGTTTCATCTTCCTTAGCTCAATTGTCCTTGAATAGTAAATATCAGGAGAGTACAAAGCTTTGGTCAATCTGGTCCTACTGCATGGATTTCAAAAATATTCATGAGTTTACATTTGAGCAGATCAGAATTTTGAGAGCAGGGCTTGTTGTATATTAACATCCAAACAGATCTCTTTCCACTTGGACTGTTTTATACACTGGAGACACGAACCATGCATGCAACTTCTACCTCCTGATTGGGCAAATGCAATGGATGGATTTCAACTTGGCTTGACTTTTCAGCATCTACCAGATCTGGATTTGTCAGGCTTCATCTGAAGTAACCAGTTCTTCCCAATGTACAGTAAATGCACCTCAAGAGTCATTGTGTTATGAATGAGGAACACCTCATTGGTAACATTGTTCCTTCCTTCAAATAATACTTTCTTTCCTGCAAATAAAGAAACAGATTTGGCCTTGCTCAGAGCAGTTTAAGGTATTCGGCGTGGTGTTTAAAGATCTCTAGACATATAGAATGCATGACCTCAACAAATGAGTGGGAAGATAACAGATTTCGAAGATATAACATTTTAAGACCAGAGACTTTTGACAACATGACATTTTTAAGAACAGGGTCAGCTTGCTGTGAAAAAGATGTTTATATCAATCTAGATGGATGAATGGATGACCTTTAGACTTAAAAGACACAAAAGTACTAGGTGAAGAACACGCTGGTAGGCATTGTGTGGTCAGAATATATGCTTTGCATTATTTTCTTTAAATATAAAAGTTTAGATAGATGACTATGGCTCCAGCCTGGAAAGCAAAAACCATCTGGTTACAGCATGTAAGAACAAGAGGTGGGCAATATGAACTCAAATATGTATCACAATAATGTCCACTGTCTAGATAATAATGTGTAGACAAAATAAATATGTTGGTGATGATGATAACTATGTTAATGATGATGATAATGTCAGTGATGATAACCATAATGATGACGATGGTGATGATGATGATGATGATGATGATGATGATGGTGGTGATGGTGATGATTATGACGGTGATGGTGATGTGGATGATGACTATAATGATGATGACTATGATGATGATGATGATGATGACAATGATTTTTTTTAAACTGTTGTTGTGGTTGCTAATTAGAGTTAAAGAGCATGTTATGTTTTTTTTTTTTTAATTAGTGTATTTTTTATTTAAGCAAGAAATGCATTAGTATTTATTATTATGATTATGATTATTATTATTATTATTATTATTATTATTATTATTATTATTATTATTATTGTCTTTCTACTATCTAATAATCTGCTTTCTGACCAAGTTTATTTGCAACCAAGCAAAACAAAAACCCTCCTGATACAATATTTGGTCATAATATCCACCAAAGTAAAGTAAAGTAAAATAAAGTGACCCTTTTAATTACACATGGACATACCACACCACAGCACACAGTGTGAAATTCTTTCTCTGCATTTAACCCATTCACCAAGTGAAGCAGGGAGTACTGTGTGGGGAGGGTACCTTGCTCAAGGGTACCTCAGCAGTGCCACAGTCAGTCCTTGGATTGGAACCCACAACCTTCTGATCGCAGTGACAACTCCCTATCTACCAGAAATAGATAGGGAGAGGAAGAGGAGACCACCCCCTGGACAGACACAATTTACCAGCAAGAGAGTTCAAATAATTGTGCTCAAATAACCATGTCATGAATCAAAGTTAAAGTAGCCTGTATTCAGAGCAGTCAATTCAGGGCAGTCAAATCTGTACTCACTGGTATGCAATATGCAACAATTAGCCCATCTCATCATGTTATAGTACCTTATATGTGGCGTGGAACAAACATCTACACCACAGTTTCTTAGCAAGTGATACCACCTAGTATAAAAAATCTTTCATCCATTCTCAAAGTCCTACAGTGATGTTCTTTCTTCTGAGCCATTAAAAGATCAAAGCTAAGCCTATTCAAACACTCCATTTGAAATGGCTAACACATTTAGACACTAAGGACATCAGGGCAGGAAAGCAGGGCTTCTAGCTGGGCTGCTTACTCTAGCAAAAGAGTGTGCCAGCTTACAGTTAAGCTACAAGGCGATCTAACACAAACAATCTGAAGATGCCTCCACAAGTTTATTCCAGAGGCGGGAATGAATAAAAGCTGTCCGTACAAAAATGCATTGCCTATCCCCACATTCTGTTTGCCTTCAAAACATGCCATTCAACAAATTGTGAGGGAAAATCCATTAAGACTACATATTTGTTTCTCATTTCTTGAAAGCAAAGAAAAATGCACAGACTCTTATGGAGCTCCAGTGGAGCAGAGGTAGCTGATAGAGTCTTGTGGTGAGTCTGAATGTAATTATGAGTGCCGTTTTAATAAGACGTTCAGGCAGAGGAGCTACATCACCCGAGCATTAATAGCCTTTATTCCATCTGAATCATAATTACGCTTTAATAGAGTTTGTGGGAGCAAGCCAGCCTAGTCTTTTATGAGGCTACTGCTTTTTTTAATGTTTATATTTTGTTGGATATACTACGGCATGCACGGTTTAATTCTGCACTCACACACCTAACAAAAGGCACTTCGCATTGCACACCAATTACAATGGCAGTACTAATGAGCTTCAAGCATTCAGCCAGTCGCAGGGACATTCATTTCAGAAGGCCAATCAGAGAGCAGCAATTATAGCAGTGATAATGTAAGAGGATGAAAAAATGTATTGGGTAAAGGTGAGTGTATTCCAGAAGGCTCAGAGGGAAGACATCTCTAACAGACTGAGGGGATGTGGGTGGATGAATATATCAGTTTTCTCCTCTCTTGTGTGAAGGAGAGAGAAAGTGATCTACTGTTCCACAAACACAAGATGAAAGGGGAGATATGAGAATGCTCATGGAGAACTCATGGGATGGTAACATCTAAACAAAAGCTTTAATTGGGTCTGAAATTTTAGTTCATGCCGAAAAACTTTAAGACAAAATTCTGTCCCAAGCCGACTAGCCAGAAAAAGCTGTCTCTGAACCTGACTAAAATCAGACAAAGTCCTAAAATCAGACAAATTCTGTCTAAATATATATATTCTCTCCTAACCTGACTATAATTGGACAAATTCTATACCAACCTGGCCATAGCCAGACATAATTTTGTCCGATCCCAGCTAGCCAGACAAAATTTGTCCAATGTGACTATAGCCAGACAAAATTCTGTTTGAACCTGAGTATAACCACACAAAATTTCTGTTTTACTTGACTGTCTGAATCTGACAGTAACCAGACAAAAGTCTGTTTGAACCTGACTATAACCAGATAAACATCTGTCTAACTTGACTATAACCAGTCAAAAATGTGTCCCGACCTGACTATAGCTGGATAAATTTTGCCCAAACCTGACTATAACCACACACAATTTTGTCTGAAGCCGACCACAGCCAGACAAAGATCTGCCTGGATCTGATTATAGCCAGAGAAAAATCTGTCCAACCTGACTACAACAAGACAAAATTCTGTTTAAACCTGACTATAACGAGACACAAATCTTTCTAACCTGATTGTAACCAGACAGAATCTGTCTAACCTGACTATAACCAGACAAAAGAATCTAAAAGGTAACAAGCCCTGATTGCTCACAAGTATCTCTAGCTGAAACCTAAAATATGTTCCGTACTCTTGAGATGTTCACATGTTTGAGGCTCACCTCTGTAACTGTGAATCAAATTCACATCAGTGATTTGTTTTAATTCCCCGAGTCTATTTGTGTAGTTAGTGATTACACAAAACAGCCAAGTGGAGATCCTCCGTTCCCATTAGCGCTCACCTCCCTTTAGAATAAGACTGACTTCCTACTACATTATGCTAATGGAGGTTTTAGCTCTGTGAGGTACCAGGAGACCGAGAAAAACAAGAATGAGAGAGACAGAGAGAGAGAGAGAGAGACTTGAATAAAGAAAGAAGAAAGTTATGAAGAAAGAATGAAAGTGAGAAAGAAAGTGAGAGAGTGAGTGTAATAGAAAAAAAAAATGAATAATAAAAAAACAAGAATAAAGAATTAGAGAGATGATAAAAAATAGAGTAAATGAGAAAAACAGAAAGAATGGATAGAAAAGTGACAGAAAGAAAGAAGGAAACTGTGAGGGAGAGATAAAATAAGAAAGAAAGAAAGAGAGATCCAGGGTGAAAGAGAGAGAAAGAGAGAGACAGAGAGAGAGAGAAAGAGAGAAGTAGAGAGGGGAGAGAGAAAGAGAGAGAGAGAGAGAGAGAGAGAGAGAGAGAGAGACTACCGCAGTGCTGCCCTTTCCACTTAATGTGATGTTAACCTGTCTTCTCCCTGAGGAGCCGCCCCACATCCCCCCCTTCTCCACATGCCTCTAAAAATAAACGACAGAAAATAATTGAGAAGAGAGAAGAGAGAGAGGGTCACCTCGAGCCCCCTTGACACCCCCTCCACCACTACCACCCCCCCAACCTCCCCCCACCCCCCACCACACACTGACAAACTTCACACATACTCTGATGCGCAGTCCCTGTCCGCCCAGGGGAAGTAATGTTGCTGGCTTTGGAAGAAGAGTAATTAATTAATTCTACCTGGTAATTAAACATTTGCTCGGGTAAATAATGCATTAAGTGCATTAACAGAGTGCTCGTGTGTCCTCACGGACCTGCGGCCTGCGCCTCGGAGCACGATGCTCAATTCTTTCTCCACACGAAAGGAAGTGGAACCACAACAATGCCCAACACCCTGGACCTGGCGTGCTTTAGACTCCAAATACACCGTACGCATCCGTGCATGAAAATCTCCATAATTAAGGCAAAGTGAGGTGCTGCAGGGCTACAATCAATTCCTCTGGTGCTGATCGGCCACAAAAGTGTGCCAACGTTTGCTGAATTAACCCTTCAGTTAATGCTGTGTGAGAGTTTTTGTTTGTTCTCCAGCAACAATCTTTTACTTTGTGTTGCAAATTGTTCTTATTTTCACTCCGGTTGCACAACCTGACCACAGAGCAGCAAAACATCTCCTCATCAATGGGGTGATCTTCTCCTCAATACTTGAGTGACTTGTCTGTCTTTGACTTCAACAGGATGATCACATTCTTTGTACAACAGCATAAGCTGTGGTTGCTAAGATTAGAGTGCCATAGTAGTTATGAATGAATATGGAGGGAGGCGTGTAACAAAAACAGCAGCTCTGCAGGGTCATTTGCTGGTGTTACTTTGATGTGTATAAAGTGGCTCAATAGTTGCACAAAGTGTATAGATTTGTTTAACAGCATCAAACAGCGAACGTGTGTTTCTTGTGTGTTTTGTGCTTTTAAGTGTCCTGCACAGCGCTCCGGCAGTCAGTTGGTACATCAGCTGTTGGGATGCAGCCCAAGTTTAGTGCTATTTAGTTACTGATGGACTGTCAGATGTATAAAAGTATAAATATAAAACTTTGAGTGTAAAGACGACGACTGTAATCCTGAATCTCCATTAACCTCCAGTGTTGATTAGCAGTTAGAACACGTTACAGTGTTCCTCGCTGAATATTCCAAAGCACACCAGTGTAATGGTACACTTTAATGGAAAGTAGCCAGGTGGCACAACCGTGTGACGCTATGTGCTGGAGGGTAAAGTGACACCACCTCTTCCATAATGACCACATTATCTCACCTAATTTCCCACTATTTGATCAGAATCGGAGTCTGGGTTTTAAGAGAGGCCCCGCGTGACCTGTCTGGCCATTCCGTAGCTGATTTACGCATCACCTGATGCTTCATAAAACATCACTGATTCGTCCTTAGAAAGAGATGAAGTTTCACCTTCGCTGCCAGAACTGTTCCAAACGAAGGGAACATTTTTTTGCAAAAGCTTCATTTAATGAAAAACATTTTGAACAGCAGGAGCACCAGAAACAAAGTGGTAAGAGAAGAAAGAAAGAAACAAGACTAAAAAGAATGGCTAATCAGAACTGATAAGACATGAGAAGGACAAGGAAAAAAAATAAACAATAACCTTCTATTTGCTAATACAACAATGCTACCAAGGAGACTAACATGAAAAAAGGAAAGAGAGGAAATTGAGACGTTCGTTTCAGGTCACTCAGACATTTTTTTTTTATTTTTTTTTGCTTCCATGGGGACAGAAGAAGAGAAGACAGATCAGATTTGAGTGCAGTTGTAGCATGTTAAACACATCCTCACACTCTGATTCTTTCTCTGTTTCTTTTTGAGAACGTTTTTTATTGATTTTGAAACACATCACTCCCAGAAACTTTTCATTCATAACATCTCGGAAATGAGATTCGACCTGGTACCCAATGGTACTGATAGGTGATATTTTTAGGAAAGCAATAGTCAGAAAGTGTGATGGTCGTAACCATGGAGTCAACGCTGGGGGGACCAAATCTGCAGCCAGCAATTGCCCTCACAAAAGAAAAGAAAACTCTTTTTCCGCCAATCTAAAATATTTAGAAATTTTTAAATACTTGTGTAGGAAAAACAAGCCCCAGTCTCATTACTGTGTAACCCCTAATATATGCACAAACAAGAACTATATTACTGTATATGACAGTTAGCTGAGGAATTTATTGTAACATTGTGAGACTATAATCATTCTTAAAAATACCATTTTCGTAAAACTTTACAAAAGCTCTGACAGACACAGTGATACAGTCTGAATAACTGCATTCTGAGTATACTGAATTCAGTTGTACACTTTAATACATTTACAAATAATTAAAAAGACAGTAGAGTGTTCATATTGATTGTACCCACAGCCAACCTTTTGCTTCTACTGGAGTACACAGACAAACTGCACACTGTGTTTGGAAAAACCACACACTGTGTGAACTGGCAGTGATAATAACAGGAGTCTGTTGTGGGGCAACTGGTGGCCTTGTGGTTAGCGAGTTGCCCCTGTGATCAGAAGGTCGTGGGTTCAGATCCCAGGACTGCTAGTGGCACCTCTGAGGTACCCTTGAGTAAGGTACCGTCCCCACACACTGCTCCCCAGGCGCTGTGTTCCTGGCTGCCCGCTGCTTCACTTGGTGAATGGGTTAAATACAGAGAACATCTTCGTACTGTTCACACTGTGTGGTGTGGTGTGTTCGCGTATGTCAAATGGGCACTTTACACCTGACTTTAGCTGTGATTATGAACACATTTATTAATTTTGGATGACAGTGTGTGGTGGCCTGTTGTAAAATAACAAACTTGATTTATATTTATATATTTTTAATATTTTGTACATTGGAAGATATCAGAATCTCTTCATCTTCATATACCATATGTCTTTAATCAGAAATCTGATTGTATGTTTTTATTCCCTGCTGGCCAAGGAACAAGAAACTTCTGAATAGCCAGTTCCATTGCCAGCAAACATATCTTGTATGTTAATGCACCAATCAAGATTCAAGATTCAAGATTCTTTATTTGTTATTTATATTTTTTATTTATTTATTTATTTATTTATTTATTTATTAGCCCTTTTGGACTGGACCTGAATGTGTTCAGTCCATGTCAGATCTGAGGAGATGTGTACACCGAGATACTTGAAGGACAGCACCCTCTCCCCTGGAGCTCCGTTGATGACGAGGGGCTTGTAGTCTCGCTGCTGTTTCCTTCTGAAGTCCACCACCAGCTCCTTGGTCTTGCAGACATTCAGCTGGAGGCGGTTGTCCTCATTGTTGGAGATGAGGCCCAACACCACCGTGTCATCAGCAAACTTCACAATGGTGTTGGAACGATGAGTGGCCACACAGTCAGAAGTGTAGAGGGAGTACAGCAGTGGGGAGAGTATGCACCCCTGTGGCGCTACCATATTGCCATATTGCTGCCAGTGAGAAAGTCCAACACTCATGCACACAGACGGCTGTTGAGTCCTAGATCTCTCAGCTTTGTGAACAGTCTACTGGGCACTATTGTGCTGAACGCTGAACTGTAGTCTACATACAGCAATCTCACATAGTTACCCTGTTTCTTGTCCATGTGGCTGAGAGTGGTGTGCAGGACGTGGGAGATGGCATCCTCTGTGGATCTGTTGGGTCGGTAGGCAAACTGGAGTGGGTCTGTGGTGCTAGGAATGGAGGAGGAGATGATGTTCTCCAACAGCCTCTCGAACACCCTCATGACCACCGAAGTCAATGCAACTGGCCGGTAGTTGTTCAGGCATGAGGGCTTGTTGTTCTTTGGCACGGGGATGATGATGGAACATTTGAAGCTCGTGGGGACCATGGACTTCGCCAGGGACTCGTTGAAGATATCAGTGAACACACCTGCTAGCTGGTCAGCACAGCAATGCAGCAGACGGCCGGTGATACCGTCTGGACCCGATGCTTTCCTGATGTTCAGTCTCCTCAGCGCCACTCGGACGTTGTGCTCCACGATGCTAATCACACGTTCCTCGCTGATGACGTTTCCGTCCTCAGTTGTTAGGCTGTAGTTGGTTCTAGCCGTCTGGCTAACCTCGAAACAGGTGTAGAACTCGTTCAGCTCATTGGCAAAAGCAGAGTCGGCGTTGATTGTCGCAGTGTCTGCAATGAGTGCTGTGCCTGGATCTTTGTTTTGAAATGCACTCAGTACATCATGTAGTTCAGACAAAGCCATACCTGTGTCCGCGTGGGGTGGGATGTAGACCACTGTGGTGATGACCGAGGTGAACTCGAGGGGCAGGTAGAAAGGGCGACACTAAATGGACAAGTATTCCAAATGAGACGAGCAGCCACTGGAGAGAGTAGAAACGCTCCTGGCAGCGCTACACTTGCTGTTAATCATGAAACATACTCCTCCACCTTTGGTTTTGTTAGACTCTGCCGTTCTGTCCATGCAGAACACCGAGAAAGAGTCCGACGGAGTTACGGCATGGTGGGGGTCAGCCATGTCTTGGTGAAGCACAGAATGTTTCAATCCCTCATGTCTCGTTGGAAAGTAACTCTGGCCCTTAGGTCGTCCAGCTTGTTCTCCAGTGACTGTACATTAGCCAGCAGGATACTAGGCAGTGGTGCATTTTTCTAAGTGTGATCATAATCCTAATTCGAGAAACTAAAGAGAAATGGTTTCTGTCTTTTAGTAAAGAAAGAAAATATTGGACTTTTATAAACAATATCCAGCAAATTACCCAACAAGTAAGGTGCAGACCTCATTTTACATTAACTGTCACTAATAAACTGTGTACATATTTACGAGATATAATGTGAAAACACACACACACACACACACAAACACACAAACACACACACACATACAACAAGGTTCTCTTACTGGCTCAACGCTATGCGAATACAATCTCTCCTTTCAGATAATTTGCTCTCTCTTAAAGCATTAGGAGGGATGGAAAAGGAGAGAGATAGAGAGAGAGATAGAGAGAGAGAGAGAGAGAAGAGTGAAAAAATGGAGCTCAGAGTGTAATTGAGAGAGAAGTACTGATAAGACCTTTACCCTGCCATCACACACACACAACACACACACCTTAGTGTCCGGTTTCCTTTTCTCTCTCTCTCTCTCTTTCTCTCTCTCTCTCTCTCTCTCTTTTTTCCTCCCTCTCTCACTCTTTCCGTGCTCTACTGACTCCGTGCTATTGAAGTTAAGTGATAACATGACTGCCCTTCTGGCTCGCCGATTCCAGGCTATGCTGGGCTTTTTTCCCTTTCTCTCTCTCTCTCTCTCTCTCTCTCTCTCTCTCTGAATGTATGTGAGAGTGAGAGAAAAACAGAGACAGAGGGTCCACTGTTGTAACATATGTATAGACTGTCTAAGTAAAAATACTGAGAAAACAATTAGCTTTCTCTTCCATCACACTGAACACAAGCCTTAAAAACCTGAAGGTGTGTATGAGGTGATAATTGTCTACCCGAAAAGAGAGAGAGTGACAGGGTGAAGGAGAGGAAAAGGTAGGAACTGAAAAATAAAAGAGAGAAATGTATTTTTAAAGCAGGAAAGTACAAATGACAGATACTGGATTGGTATTGACAGGCTGGATATCGACCATAATCCACATACAATACTGTTTACTGAATAATTTAAAAATCTAATAAAAAATACACATGTAGGGAGCAGGGAGCCATTTGGGGCACAGCTTCAAACACAACTGTGTTACTCGTGTCCACATTGGCGTGTTTTTGAAAGTTTAGTTAAAGATTTATGTTACTCGATCAGGGTTTCCTCAAGTTCCGATCCCGTAATTTTGGCTCGTATTCGACCATACCAATTCTTTATCTCACCTAATTGATTGAGACGCTTCTACAAAAAATCCTCCCCCTCCACTTTTTTGCAGATGCATGTTAGTCTGAAAAAGATGCCCTTTAAGGCATCTAAAAAATTTTGAGATTTTGAGCTAATTTGTCTTCTTTCAGACTAGTCGGAAAAAAAATTCCAAATTGTACTTTTACATTTGTGTTTATTTTAGTACACATTTTCTATTTGCGTCTTTAAATTTCTCTTAAATTCACCAAAAGTTGGAATTTTTGTGCATCACACGCTGCTGCGATAGTTGCCTCCAACATCCCAGGTATCACTGGATAGTTCTCTTTCTCCTGCATGGGATCCAGATATGGTAATTTCCTTTATATCAGCAACCAATCATGAAAGTACAAAGGTGGATTTTAAACCTGACAATGTTATTCGTTCATATGACATGCTTTGAGTTGGTTTAGCTTTCAAAATGACAAAAGCATCGGGTCTTAAAGCTTCTCTGAAAAAATGACAATACTTGCACGAAGATGCAAGAGAAAAATAATTAAGGGAACTGAAGAATGTCTTCCCATACAGCATCCATACGCAAGCTTTCATTCAGACAACAGGCATGGGAGGTGACCAACGCGGCATACTGTGATTGATACTGATGAACTGATCAGTGGGTTATTTTGTCCTAAATGAGGAGGCACTGGACTCAAAGTTGGCATTGATTTCACAAAACCATGGGTTCTGCAGTAGCTTGAAACTGAGATTTTTGGGCTATTGATAGAACTTACTGATTGATGGAGTGATGACTATATATATGTATAATTTTTCGCTTATTTACGATTTCTGTTCTGGCAATAAATGCAAATTAATGTATGTTTAATTAGATTACGCCTCACAACATACAATTTCAAGAAACCTGTAATACTAAAAAGTAATTGCCTCGTGAGAAACAATCAGCTAGTGAAGTTTCATGGTGATATTCTATCATTAAATTTTTACCCTATTCAGCTGTAGTGTCTTGCCTTAAACGGCTCCATACTTTATCTAGAGGGGGCTATGGACGTTGCAAAATTATACTTTTTACACAAAAGAACAAAGGTGGGTTTTAAATCTAACCATGAAATCCCATTTCTGGCAACATGATTTGTTCAGATGCATCATGTGACGTGCCTTGACTTGGTTTAGCTTTCAAAATGATGAAAGAATCGCATCTACAAGCTTCTCGGCAAAAAACGACAACAATTGGCACTTGCACAAAGGTGCAAGAGAAAATAGTTAATGAAACGGATGAAATGTGTTCGCAAAGTGCACTGGAGTGGTTGAAACTGAACTGGATCCAAATATTGTCTCTCTTTACTCCATGTTGTTCAAAGTTTAGCCTTGAATTTAAGTGACTGTTCAGACTTTTCCTGACATCAGATCCACTGAATTTGGCTCTGAGTGTCGTATCAGGACACCTGTACAAGAAACCACCCCCACATTATGGAGTTATGCAGATGCATATTAGCCAGAAGAAATCAAAGCCAAACACCACAAATTATTTCTACAACGTTGGTCTGATTTTATCAGTGATTTCGAATGTGTTTTTGAAACGTTAGTCTGGCCGTCAGTTTAGGGTTTCTAGGTCTCGCGCAGATGGGAGTGCGGTTGTGTTTGACTGGAAATATCTGCCCCAGGGCTCAGCTTCATCAGACATAGACTGGATAGACTTTCCTCTATTTCCTCATCTAATTTACAGAGTGTGATGTCCTGAAAAAACAGTGCCAGAGTTTTTACTTCTCCAAGTTCAGATATTAGAATCAGGATAAGGATAGGGCAAATTTAATCAATGCTTTTCTAGTCACAAATCCCATCCCTCTTTCTCCTCTCTCTCTCTCTCACACACACACACACACACACACACTCATCACTGCTACAGGTGACAGGGAAGGAAGGAAAACAGAGTTAACCTTGTCGACCCAAAAACATCTTCTCCTCTTCTGCTTCCGTTACTGCAATTAGACACAAAACCCATCAGCCTGAGGCACAGAGAGAGAGAGAGAGAGAGAGAGAGAGAGGGAGAGGGAGAGAGAGGGGGGGAGAGAGGGAGAGAGACAGAGAAAGAGAAGGAGAGAGAGAGAGACAGAGAGGGAGGGAGTGAGAGAGAGAGGGAGAGAGAGGATACAAGAGATTAGGGGAAGAGAAGAAAGAGTGGAGGGTAAAGTGAAGAAGACTAAATGATAAAGAGGAATAAGAAAGATACAAAGACAGAGAGAGAAAGAATAGGAGAGAGAAAGAGAAAGAGCATAAGGCAAGAAAATAAGAAAGAAAAGAATGAGAAGACAGGTTAAAATAAAAAAGAGAGAATAAAATGAGAAAGTGAGAGAGAGAGAGGGGAGAGAAGGGTTAAAGTGAGAAAGAGATGAAGAGAGAGAGAGAGAATTAAATGATAAAGAAAGATAGAGATAGATAGATAGATGGATAGACAGATAGATAGATAAAAAAATAGAGATAGAGAAATAGAGTTAAAGAGAGAGAGAGAGAGAGAGAGAGAGATAAAGAGAGAGACAGAGAGAGACAGACAGAGAGAGAGAGAGAGAGAGAGAGAGGGTGAAGCAGTGGTTTCTACAGTCGTTCCCAAAGTAAAATAAAATCTCATTGTCACTAATTTGCTTGAAAAAAAATTCCAAACTTGCTGGAGGTATTTTCTCCAAAACCGCTGTTTAAACACCATCTGCTGCTCTCAGCTCGGTTCCTCTCGGTCATCCTCCGCTCTCCACAGCCACGTGGATCACAGGGCCCTTTCCTTACAGATAACCTGTTGAGAGAACATTAATTCTTCATTTCCATGAACGATCGTCTTTTATTCATTTGTAATTCTTCAGATGAAGGAAGGGAAAAAAAACCTCCATATTTCAAATGCGGCGTCGAGTTAATCACCAGCCGCCGCTGAAGAATGTGAGTTCTTTAAAAGTTAAAGTGATGGTTAATTCGGTCTCGACAGGCCGCTTTGTCTCTGCGCGTCTGGCACACCTGCAGGAACGCAAGCCTTCGCGTGGAAGGTCAGCCGCACAATTAGCTCCTATTAATCTTCTGTGGCAATTAATTGACACATGATGGGTTGGCAGAGTGTATTGTGTGTGTGTGTGTGTGTGTGTGTGTGTGTGTGTATGTGTGTGACTCAGTTTGGGACATCTGTGTTGATAATAATCCTTCCAAGGTCAGACTGAAGACTCGCGTTTGTTCTCAAATGAGGAAAATATTACCTTGGTTTGATTTTATGATGATTAAACTCCACTTTCGAGTGGAGTGTAAAGATAACAGCTCTGTTCTTGCCCTCCAGTTCCAAGAAAACATTCCATTAAAATGAAAAAGCAGTTACTTTTCAATTTTATTTTAGACAGACCATAGGTAGGCTTAATGTGTTTAACTAACAGGTTGTTAAAACCCTGTTTACGCCTGGTTGTATTATGTGACCAGCAGATGGGTGGCGCCCGAAGAGAACACTTTTGTTTACAAAGTGATTTTGGGTAAACTTCCAGCTTACCTTAGTAATTTTGTTTGTCTTAGTTTTGGTAGTTACCAGTTATGCTCATCTAAGTGGTTGCTGTTAACTTTTAAAACATGAGCAGCACGAATCTGTGCCAAAAGCGCAGCAAATGGTAAATTGTCATCATGCAAAACAACTTATATGGACGTTCTTCCAGTTTGTGTTGATGTTCGAGGTGTCAGATGTCATGCTGAGCTTTGTTTCGTGTTCTCATATCACGAAGAACTAATTTATTGTAATTTAAAAAAACGTAATAAGAATAACCGCTACTGGGGTTTTAAAAATGGCGTCAAACGCAAATGCCCATGAAGAACAAAAATGCACAAATTTCTTTTATTTTAGGTCTTAGAAACAAACAGAAAAAATAAAAAACAGAAGATCGTTGAACTCGGGAGCAGTTTCAGGGAGGGGATCCAGAGAGCGGCGGAGCGGCGGCACGCCGAGAGAAAGAGCAGCAAACGGCGTTCGTGTAGGAGAACAAACACCGGTTTTAGACTGTTTTACACCATTTATATTTGTTGAAATCAGATTTTACTGGTACACTCTAAAGGTTAAAATGTTTTTTTTTATTTTATTTTACATAGACTTAAGCTTAATGTATTTAACTAATAGGCTTGGAAAACTATTAGACCCTGTTTACGCCTGTAATATGTGACAAGGGAAGGACATCTTTGACTACCCATAGACAACAGAACAGGTATATTTTTATTTACAAAGCTATTCTGAGTAAACTTCCAGCATACCTTAATTTACTATGGCTTAGTTTTGGTAGTTACCAGTTATATTTCTACTTATATCAATATGACTGATCTACTACTGATCACTATTACAGCAATAACAGACTCCTAACCACCATTAGTGTTACTAGTAATTCACTTAACTGTTATTTATCTATAGTATTTATACCCAGCCATTTGGTATATAGCATAGTGTACTTCATATTGAGTATTTATTGGATTCATTTAGACTTTATATTTTATCCTGTTCTGGTCTCTGTGTGTCTGTGCAATAACATTTTCTGATTCTGATTGTGATAATGTCTGCTGTGCTTGTGTCTTTGTCAGACCTGTTAATCATCTTGTATTTTTGTGTATCCCCTGGACCCCTCTTTGGTGTTTGGATTTTGTTTCTTGGTTTCTATTAATGTGGGATCTCACACCTACATCTCATCATCCATAATCATCACATCCCTCATTTTCCAGCTTATTAGCATCACATTATGGGAGACCGCTAGCTAGCAGGTGGAACTGGGCATGATTAAATTGGGGAGACAATTGGGTAAAATATTAAAATAATACCTGTTATATTTCACGTACTTTAGTTTGGCTCAAATAAGTAAAAGATTTGAAGTACAGTTTTTCAGTGCCTGCAAAAATCACAAGCACCTTCAGAAAAAAGTACTGGAGCGTGAACGCATGCATGGCAGTTGAGTTCTGGCCATGGCTTCCTTGAACTACAGTAATTGAGAGATGTTTGGAAGTGTCTACAACAGTTTTTTTTTTCCATGAAACAGCCTTTTTTTTAGTTCCCTGTGTTTTTTCTGACCTTTAACGTGCACATTAGTGGTCCATCAAAAGATAACAGGGCCCAGTGTACCACTACAACTGGAAATAATTGAATCTAACAATGCCATGATAACCATAATCTAATCACTCGTAATAGCTAAGCTAACTCCATTGTGGTCCTCTCAGCCCTCCATTAGCAGAGGAAGTCTGAGCACTGATCAATCGATGGAATGTGTTGATATCCAATCACTGAAGCCTCACCCCTTTCTGCCTCAGCTTCCTCTTCCTTAACGGACAATAACTGCTTAGCACGATGGGACCCATGAGACTCATACGCTCCAGCTCATTTTTAGTGACGATGAAACTGGATTAAGACCAGCTTCCAGTATGTGATTGTTCCATGCCTGTGTATGTTACCTTAGGAAAAGTTCACAAGTTTTTAAAAGGTCCATATCATGGAAAACCAAGTGAGTTTGAAATAATGACAATAATATATTAAGTAGTAAATATTATACTGGAGAATTCAGTGGAATAAATTAAGGAAAAGAAGTAGGGTGGTCCTCTGCATCTGTATGGGCTTATTTTCCCTTCTGTCAATAAGAGAATAATAGGATATAAAACACATGTACACATTGTTTAAGGTTTTAAATATTAGAAAAGAATAACTAATACTTTGAAGTGTTAAATAAGAAAATAATGATAAAATAAGCTGTCATGAGAGCTTATGACATGTTACGTTACTATTATGTAAAAACACTAAAGCGTCAACCAAATGTTATGGAGGTGTTTTGTAGCCTCATAAACATTCCCCTTCAGTAAAAATATTATACTGGAGGATTCAGTGGAAAAAATCAAGAAAAAGAAGTAGGGTGGCCCTCTGTATCTGTTTGGGCCTCTTTTCCCCTTCCATCAATAAAAAATAATAGGATATGGGACACGTGTACACATTGTTTAAGGCTTTAATATTAGTAAACAAAACAAGTAATGCCTAAAAGAGAAAAATACCCTTAGGATTCTAAGTTAAATTAAACAATATAATGGTACTGACATGGTTATGTTAATGGACATAAGCTGCCATGTTCTGTATTATGTAGAAAGTAAAGTGTCACCCAAATGTTATGTAGGTGTTTTGTAGCATCACAAATGTTATACAATTTAGTGGAATAAATCAAGAAAAAGAAGTAGGGTGGCCCTCTGCATCTGTTTGCGACTCCTTTTTTTCCCCTTCTGTCACCGAGAGAACAATAGTGCGAGAAAAGCAGGCACGTATGAAAACAGCAGCTATATTTACCCAGTATTTTATCATATGGACATCCCGCTCGTTCTTTACCGCCGCTTTTGTCATTGTTGGCACACATATCTGCGGGGGCTGACTATTTTTTTGACCTGAAAAAAGAGTTTGGGGAAAACAACGACCAAAAGCAATGACGTGATGGAAAGACAGCTAGAAGCTGAGATACGACGTAAAGATGAAAAAAAGGTTGAGGCGAGAGGGTGAAGGACTGGACATGACCAAACTGATGTATCTACTACTTATTTGTGGTAAATTTATCTACTATTGCCCTCTATTACATGCAATAACATACTCGGTAAAGAGAACAACTTCTAACCTCTATGTGTGTTACTAGTAAATCACTGTTTTTGATCTATAGCATTAGTACCTCATTATTTGTGTATATAGCATAGTGTATTTCTTGTATTTTCTGCAGAGTTTGTATTTGATTTATTTTGACTTTTTATTTTATATTGTTCTTGTCTTTGTGTCTCGGTGTGTCTGTTCGGACATGACATAAGCAATTTCCTCCAGAATAAATAAAGTTTTCTGATTCTGAGTCTGTGTAAATTATCTCAGGTCTGGAAACACTGGGGAAAACCGTAGAATCTCCTAGTTCATCAAACTGGCTGTTTCAGTCATCGCCCTCCTAACGGCTCCACTGCTGTTTCAACACGAAGCTCCAGATGTTGAGACGTCTTTGCAAGAAGCTATAAGGAGGAAAGGGAAGGAAAATGAATGAAGCCGTGTCAAAACGCAGCTGCAACCCGTGAACCCTTAATTGCTTAAGTCGTCCCTTCTCTCCCGAAATCAATTACCCCAGCAAACCGTGGATGATTGAATGGGTGAAGCTTACAAACAAGCAAAGTGAGCTTCACCCTCTGTTTGTTGGATTTACATCCATTTTTCTTTCTTTCTCGTGTGTTTCTCCAGGTTCGCATTGTGATTGAAGCGATAGCTGTAGGCCACAGCAGCTGTTTAATGATACCTTCATTCCAGGACGTTGGTTAGTACACACACACACACACACACACACACACTCTTTTGGACTCTTTTGCAAACTGCTTAAAGCCATTTATCTGTGCAGTGAGGGACTTTCTGCCAGCAAATACACAAGTTAACATTAGAATAAATGCTAAGAAACAAGAAAACATTAAATAATATCAAGATTTGTTTTGTTTGCAAAAAGTACTTGAAGTTTTGCGAGCTGCTTAGAAGAACACAGGTTCGGTTCCAAGTGCCTCCAGCCTTTGTATGGATTTGTGAATCAGCAGCTCCTGATTTAATGTAATAAAGCATCGATTGAGCTGAACCAGATATTTGAAGTATTTGATGAGAACTACAGTGTAATCATCACGTCTGGTCTGCCTCGGTCACGCCCCTCACGGAGTCCGTCCCCCGAGTTTTGACCACGTGCAGCCCTGGACGCAGAGTGATGACGTCATGTGTTGTTGCGTGTTTGGTCATCAGGAGCCTAGGCAACCCAGGTGTTAGCACTGAGCACATTGGGCGGCTTGCTAGATGCCTGATGTCCGTGTGTGTCTCATTTAAGTTAAGTACAGTTGTTTAATGGATGATTGTTTGCGTGGTGTGATTGGTTGTCTCTGTCTGTGTCTGGGTTTAAAAGTGCAGCGGATCCAGAGGAATGGCGCATGGTCACCAACATTCTCCAGTGTTCGTCTCGGGTTCGTATGTGATGTTCTGAAGTATGTGATAACAGCCTCTGGACTCGTGTGGGAGATCCCCTGCAGCTCTACATTGTGAACGGTTCTCCAAGTGGCAGTTGGAGAAGCTTCAGTCTACACTAGCCACTTTTATAGTGGTTGGAGGCTCCACAGCATCCAGATCAGTACCAGTGACTGTTACCTTGTGTTTGTCTCCATCTGTCTCTGCAGGCGTGAGGTGTGCATCCATGTCCACTGCGGATATTCAGTGGAACTACTCGTCTGGCTAAGAAAGCCTTTGAAACTGTAGCTCGGTATTTAAGACTGAGACTTCTCCCTTGGTTCGGGTTCTCTCGCAGGAGTGAAGGTCCTCCTCGCTTTGTACTGGTGTGGATTATAGTGTTTGAATTTGGAGCTCAGTATGCTCATCCTTCTGTTTACGTTCATTAAAGCAATCCTGAGAAACTAAAGCTGATTCCTGCAGTTGTGTCCTTCTAGTGCACCCGGCATGACAGTAATACTGTGCTTCCATGAGGAGAGGTCTGGAAATTATTAAACAAACACACAGACATATTTGTATACATTCTAATATTAGCTTTTAAAAAGATACTGCTAAGCTGAACAGGCTTTAAATATAATTTTCTCAGGTGTCCAAGACTTTTGCATGGTACTGTGCTTCTATGTCTTCTCATCAAAATTAACCAAGACTTTTTGGAACAAAAAACTGAAGCTAAAGCTAAATTTAGCCTACTGTTCCACCACTTTTTCAATATTTCAATATTATTCAGTCGTTCATGCTTCATTCTACATTGAACTGTTTTCAGTAGCAGTGAGAGGAACCAGTATGTATGTGCTGTGCCCCAGTTCAACAACAAAATAATTAATGTGGCAAATATTTAGATTGATAATATCAACAAAAGAGTGAATGTTTTCTACTCCAAAGTGTATTGCAATATAGTTTTAACCACAAAACTCACAAAACATTCTGTGCATCTATGATAGTTAGTGTTCAGGGAACAGCAGGTGAACTATAGTCAGTGTTCAGTACAGCTGGTGGACTATAGTAAGTGTTCAGATACAGCAGGTGGACTATAGTCAGTGTTCAGTGCAGCAGGTGAACTATAGTCAGTGTTCAGTACAGAAGGCGAACTATAGTCAGTGTTCAGTACAACAGGTGCACTATAGTCACTGTTCAGTACAACAGGTGGACTATAGTCAGTGTTCAGTACAGAAGGCGAACTTTAGTCAGTGTTCAGCACAACAGGTGAACTCTAGTCAGTGTTCAGGTACAGCAGGTGAACTATAGTCAGTGTTCAGTACAGCTGGTGAACTATAGTCAGTGTTCAGGTACAGCAGGTGGACTATAGTCAGTGTTCAGTACAGCAGGTGAACTATAGTCAGTGTTCAGCACAGAAGGCGAACTATAGTCAGTGTTCAGTACAACAGGTGAACTCTAGTCTGTGTTCAGTACAGCTGGTGAACTATAGTCA
>JBBPCZ010137362.1:0-21175 GCA_037974445.1 Brycinus macrolepidotus | reverse complement strand
TGGGGGGGTTGGGGGGGGGGGGTATGGGGGTGCAGATGAAATCCGACTGTTTTCCTTCATTAAAACCTCACAGGTGTATATAAGTGCAGCTCAGGAGAAAATAAAAAGCGGTGAAATGTGGAATTCTGGCTCTTTAACACAGTGTTCATTCACATCAGAGTCAGATTCACAACAAACAACAAATCCTCTGTAAACTCACAAACACCAGTGTGTGTGTGTGTGTGTGTAATCCAGTTAAAAGATCAGCTCTATAGCCTGATGAGCTGCTCTGTGACCTTTACACACATACACACATGCACACGTTTGGAAGAGAAAACCATCCATCCTTGTTTAAAAGCTGTTCTGAATAAGGTCGAAACTTTGATGAACAAAAATAAATATGAGAACAAACAGCTGCTTTGTCACATGCTGATCTGAATTCTAACAGCAATGAGAAAACAAGGCTCCTTCAGTCTTTCTCCACGTGTTTATCTCAAGCTGTGCTTAACAATGCGCTGACCTTCGGCACGCTGTATTTCAAACGCACTAAATGATTAACTGAATTTTTTGTGTAGAGGATTATCTAGTAGCCTGTAGCTAATCAATAAAACTAAATGGATAAAAGTAAAGTGTTTATTTAGCATCATGTTTACAGCTGGTGTCTCAGGGGTTTAAAGGGTTAAAGTAACTTCTGAGGTCAGTTTTTGTTGATCATTTAGTTTGATTTCTGCTTTCTGCCTCAGGCATTTTTTTCTTGTGTGGAAAACCCCGCCTGGTGCTCTGCATTCCTCACTTACTGTAAACTGAAAGTGAAAAAGGAAAATTTAAGTGTTGAAAGCTGAGACTGCCAGTGAACCTGAATGTTAGAAATGAGGATTGTGTGAATTTTACAGGGCTGGTTCTCCAAACCTTGCAGGAGACGCAGTGATACAATGGATTATGTTCTACCTTGAGGGTCACAGTTACCAAGTACCATGGAGAGGATCTCTGTCTGTCCCACGAAGACTCACCACTGGTGTTCCTCAGGGCTCAGTGCTCGGCCCTCTTCTCTTGTCCTTATATACTCATTCTCTTGGCGTTACTATTTCTTCGCAGGGTTCCTCCCACCACTGTTATGTTGACTTTTCTGCTATTCGTCCATTCCTCCCCACTGACGCCACTCAGATACTCGTCCAGTCACTCGTCACCTCCAGGCTGGACTGAAACTCTCTCCTGAGGACCACCAGACCTCTACAGATGATCCGGAACATCTGGTCTTCAATACACCAATCTTTTCACACACCACTCCACTACTACAGTCCGTCATTGGGTTCCTGTGGTTCACCATTATATTAAAACTCTACAGAGCCAAAACTCGTCCAGCTCCTTCTGACCAATCACTTCTGATCAGTCCACGGGTCACAGCTCTGCCCCCTTAGTGCATCAAGCACAGCCCGACTCCACCGACCTCAAAAAAGACCCGATTCAAAAATTGGAACTGAAGTGATAAACATGCTACAGTGATAAAGTGATAAAAAGGATACAGTGATGCAGTGATGAAGGAAATACAGTGATACAGTGATGCAGTAATAAAGTAAAATGGCCCCTGTCGCGTGTGAAATTCTTTCTCTGCATTGAAGCAGGGGGCTGCCACCAATGAAGGGCGCCCGGGGAGCAGTGTGTGGGGATGGTACCTTGCTCAAGGGTACCTCAATGGTGTCACTAGCAGTCCAGGGATTCGAACCCAAGACCTTCTGATCTCAGGGCGAACTCCCCAACCACTAGGCCACCAGCTACCGCAATATACAGGATGTCCCCTGTGTATCATGATATCCCCTGTATATCACAATATACAGGGGATATCAGGATACTGTGATAAAGGGGATCTAGTGATACACTGATACAGGGGATACAGTGATAAAGGAGATGCAGTGATAATGATACAGTGATAAAAGTAATGTAGTGATAAAGGGGATACAGTGATAAAAGTAATGCAGTGATAAAGGGGATACAGTGCTATAGTTGTTCAGTGATACAGTGATAAAAGGGATGCAGTGACAAAGGGGATACAGGGTTATAGTGATGCAGTGGTAATGATATAGTGATGCAGTGATAAAGGGGATACAGAGATACAATGGTACAGTGATGCAGTGACACAGTGATGCAGTGATAAAGGGGATGCAGTGATGAAGCGGATCACTACTCCTACATAAAGATTTTAGCACTTAGAACTCTCCTCTGGTTCTCACACTGTCCATAATCTTGAGGGTTTTCTTATATTGTAAGTTGCTTTGCATAAAAGCATCTGGCAAAGAAATGTAATGTAATGTAATGGATCCAGTGATACAGTGGTACTGTGATGCAGTGATATAGTGATACAATGATATAGTAATGCAGTGATACAATGATAAAGGGGATACACTGATGCAGTGATACATTGATACAGTGATGCAGTAATGCAGTAATACAGTGAGAAAGGGGATACAGTGATGCAGTGATACATTGATACAGTGATGCAGTAATGCAGTAATACAGTGAGAAAGGGGATACAGTGATGCAGTGATACATTGATACGGTGATGCAGTGATGCAGCGATACAGTGATAAAGGAGTGGGAAAAACAGAAATTGCACCCAAGGCAGAACAGTGTCCTGATAAGAGTTCAGAGGAGGATCCGGGTCTGCGGAGGCGGTTGGATGTGACGTCCAGGAAACTGGATTCAGCAAACAGACGTAAATTAAGCCTCCAGTGTTGAAGCTGAAACTCCACCAAAAGGGATTCGCTGAAATCCCTCACAGCCTTTTAGTATTTTTAGCCGTGCTGTAAGTCCCAGTGCTTTTAGACTATTTACACCTAATTGGATTTTGAAGTTACCACAGCAACACAGATACATGCAAAATCCTGAATGGTTGAAATAGGGATGGAGGAGGAGCTTGGAAATGGGGGCGGAGCCTGCAGTCAGGTTTCAGTAAAGGTTTGGAATAAACGTTTCAGTTTTCTACCTGCTGACAGTTTCTGGTGCTCCATCCATCCATCCATCCATCCATACTTCCATCCTTCCTACTGTGAAAGCCATGGGGTCATCAGAAAAAATTATCAAGGTCTTGCTGCTGGGTAAGGAGCGAAGAATCATAAGATTTTTGGAGCTGTGCAAACTCTGAAATAGTTTAGATTAACTTTAATCTTAAAATAAAAAAAGTGTCTTTTTGATCTCATTGTTTAACAGACGTAATCGAATTCATTAATGTGTACTTAACTTGCTGCTTCTGTTCTTATTCCATAAACGATTGATGGTTAATGACTAATTCAGCTGTTTTATTGTTGTTTACTTTTTATTGATTCAACTTAAACAAATACAAGACAAACAAACTAAAAGTTGCTCTGTTCTAGGGACAGAAAACAGAAAGGGGGAATAGAGTAATAACAACAGAATAAATTGATGTGGGCCGAATATATTATACGCACAGTGAAATATTTTCTACACATGGCTGATCCTGACCTGCAGAGACGTTCAGTTTGTTAAGTTTAAAGATTTGAGATGCGTTTTTGGCTGTCTGGGTTTAATCACCCTGAAGTCCAGACTGACTTCAGACTGACCCTGCAGGACAACGTTTAACTACCTGCAGTGAAAACGAGACTCGATAATTACGGGGATGTTTGTGGTGTTTTGGCTCTGAGGAGCCACAGCTTCTCCGAAGGTAATACGTTCTTCATGACTGTTGATACAAACTACACGGTCAGTGTGAACTTCAGTGAGGATTAAGGAGGCTCAGCTTCGTTCCACCAGCTGTCAAGAGAGTCGGAGAGTGAGATGAGGGGTGGGTTGATTGGTCCCAGAACTCCGTCCGTCTAGGAGATCCTTATTTTCAGGGGGGTTTTCGGGAGTCGTGACGTGAGGTTTACGTCACAGCTGAAACACACTTAAGCCTTCAGTACTGATTTGCACTGAAAAGATGAAGATGTGCTCCAGGGGGCAGAGTCAGAACCTGCTGAGACACTTTATTTTATCCCACGTGCACTTTGATCGGGCTGCGTCCCCTGTAGGTCGTTTATTTATGGTATAGCAGCTTTTCTTAAGTGTTTATTTTTGGTGCTCTCAGATTAAACTCCCACACACACACTCCTTCATATCAGCACAACACACACACTTCTTCACACCAGCACAACACACACACACTTCCATTATTTGTTCTTTTGTATCTTTGCATCACATGTAGATTAACAGTCACTGCACTGATTTGGGAACTGTGGTCTGATGTCGATATCTGATGGTTTTATGTTCCTTTCAGTTGATACATGAAGATCTGAATCTGCCTGGATCAGATTCCAGAGAAAGCTGCATGTGTTTGTGTGTGAGTGTTTGTTTTAGATACAGTAAAGTGTATAAAGTGCAGATATTTTAGTGCAGTAACTCAGCGTCACCTAAACCTTCTGCTCTTCTGAACGTCTAAACATCTAAACATATAAACATCTGAACGATTGTCTGATGGTGGTAATACTGTTTAGTGCACAGATCAGGTCATCACTACTTATTTATGATGAAACTGTTAAGTGGAATTCCTTAAAGTGAAGGTTCTGCGCTCCAACCCATGATCTGAAAGTCCAGTCTTGACTTTTGTTCACACAAACAGCAGTGTGTATCCCTGTGGCTGTGACAGGCTAAACGGAAAACTCCACAAAACACACTTTTATTCCTAATGTCGCCAGGTCTTTTAGCTTTGATGAGCTTTTGGTAAAAACTAACGCAAGTCCTCACAGACTCCTGGCTGAAGCTCTGCTGCAGGGAAGAGAATGGAAGAGCTGGAGGCTCTACTTCCACGTGGAGCTCCGAGGAGCAAAGAAACCACGCATTCACACCTCGACCTCCACACACTTCTGCACATTAAACACAGTTACTGATCAGTCACTGAACTTACCAAAACAGAAAGAAAACAGCGTATTTTATCCAGTGTGTTAAAAACATAACATGTCTGAAGAAAAAATGGAAGGAGAGAGTAAAACAGGAAATATTCTGTTTTTCGTCACAACTTTTTAAAAAAGGTAAAGGTCAGGGTTCAGGTTTGTGTGTGTGTGTGTGTGTGTGTGTGTGTGTGTGTGTGTGTGTGTGCGTGCTGTAAAAGTGAAGTAGGCTCACATGCTGTTCTCTGAACAGGTGCTGGCGAAGCTGGGAAAAGCACCATCATGAAGCAGATGAAGTGAGTATTACTTACACACACACGCACACACACAATCTCAGGTTCAGTTAAGGATTACAGTTTATATATATATATATATGTTTAGGATTACATACATATATATATACACAAACATATATACACACAAACATATATATATATATATATATGTTTGTCTAAATAGTATTTGTGTGTGTGCATATATATATATATATATATATATATACTTACTGTGTGCGTGTGTATCTGTGTGTGTGTGTGTGTGTGTGTATGTGTGTAAATGTGTGTAAATATGTGTGTTTGTGTGTGTGTAGGATCCTGTACCGTGGAGGATACAGTAAGGAGGAGCAGTTGGAGTTTAAGGCTGTGATTTATGGAAACATCCTGCAGTCGGCACACGCCATCACTACCGGCATGGAAACCCTGCAGATTAAATACGACTCTCCCTCAACAACCGTCAGTATACACACACACACACACACACACATGCACACACACACACACACACACACACACACACACACACACACACACGCATGCGCACACACACATACAGTACATACACGCACACACATATACACACACAGTCACATAACACAAATAACACACACGCACGCACATATCACAAACAGCATAGAAACCCTGCAGATCAAAAAAGACTCTCCTACAGCAACCATCAGTCTATACACACACACACACACACATTTACACATGCACACACATATACAATTATACACACCTACTGAAAAAGGCCTTACTGGAGTCTCGGTGTGTGTGTGTGTGTGTGTACATGTGTGTGTATATATGTGTTTTTGTGTGTGTGTGTATATGTGTGTTGTGTGTGTGTGTATATGTGTCTATATTATATGTGTGTGTGAGCAGGAGGATGGGAAGAAGCTGCAGAAGATGCTGGACTCGGTGGAGGAGGGGACGATGCCCTCAGAGCTGGTCGAGATCCTGAAGAGTTTGTGGCGAGACGCTGGAGTTCAGGCGGCCATTGAAAGATCTGCAGAGTATCAGCTCCATGACTCCGCCCCTTAGTGAGTGTGTGTGTATGCATGTGTGCTTGTGTGTGTGCTTGTGTGTTTATGTGCCTGTGCATATGTTTGTGTTTATATGTGTGTGTGGACATGTGTGTGTCTGTTTGTGTGTGCATGTGTATTTGTGTGTGAGTGTATGCGTGCATGTGTGTATGTCTGTGTGTGTATGTGTGTGTGTGTGTGTGTGTATGTGTGTGTGTGTGTGTGTGTGTATGTGTTTGGAGATGCTGATGAGTGTGTTTGTGCTCAGTTACCTTAGAGACCTGGACCGGATCTGTGCGGCTGATTACATCCCCAACGACCTGGACGTCCTTTACGCTCGAGTCAAGACTACAGATGTGGTGGAGGAACAGTTTACCTTCAAAGACCTGAACTTCAGGTAAACACATACACACACACACAAACACACATATTCACCCACACAACCACATATACACACACACACTGTCTGTTCTAACAAGTCTGTGTGTGTGTGTATATGTGTGTATGTGTTTATGTATGTGTTCCGTTAGCATGTTTGATGCTGGTGGTCAGCGTTCCGAGAGGAAGAAGTGGATCACCTGCTTTGAGGACGTTTCTTGCATCATCTTCTGCACTGACATTAACGGCTATGACATGGCTCTGGTGGAGGATGAGGAGGTGGTGAGTTACCACAACACACACACACACACACACACACACACACAGCTGACAAAACACTACAGCACAAAGACAGAAGAGCACAGCTGAAGGCTCAGAACCCCCTCCCCCCATACCTCTGTATCAGCTGATCAGTGTGTTAAAACCCTCTGAGGTCGAAGACAGTGTTACAATGTTGTTAGAGTGACAGTGTTGCTAGAGTTAGTGTTAGAGTTACAGCGTTAGAGTTAGTGTTACAGTGTTAGAATTACAGTGTTACAGTTACAGTGTTAGTGTTACAGGGTAGCATTGTTAGTGTTATAAGGTTTGTGTTACAGTGTTTCTCTCTTTCTCTCTCTTGCTCTCTCTCTGTCTCTGTCTCTCATACAGAATCGGATGCATGAAAGTCTGCACCTGTTCAACAGCATCTGCAACCACAAGTTCTTCTCCAGCACTTCCATCGTCCTGTTCCTCAATAAGAAAGATCTGTTCAAGGAGAAGATCAGCAAAGTTCCGCTCAGCGTCTGCTTCCCGAGTTACAGTGGTAAACACACACACACACACACACACAAACACACACTCAATATTCCTGACTGCACCCGAGCAGCAGTGGTTAACTGTGCTCCAGGGATTTACAGTGATAAAACTACTTTTGTGCGTTTTATCTTGTTTTGTTTTCTAAGTTACTATGTGTATCAACTACAACTGACATATCCTGCTTGAAACCAGAAAAAACATGCACAAAATATACATCAAACCTTCAGACAGGGACACTATGTAGTCTGGACCTGCTAAAACCACCGGCACCCAGAACAAAAAACTGAGGCCACAAGCCACAGCTGGTTGAAATGCAAGCGCTGCGCACGTAAACAAAAGTAAGGCAAGCATATGGACGTTAGCCCCAGGCTAAAGGTTAACCCGGTCCGACTGGCTTTGCTTTCCATCCTGCTCTCAAATGTTCGTTCTCTGGACAGTAATATGGATTATCTGTGGCTCCAGCAATCTGGCCAGTGTGAAATAAAGGACTGCTGTATCTTTATTTACACCAAAACACGGCTACACTCCAGCATCACAGGCGCAGCCGTGGTAGCTGTTTTTTTGCCGCCTAGCTCCAACTCCAGGTGCTAGGTGAGCTATTTGAAGCTATCAGCAAGCTACAAACAGTGCACCCAGATAGACTTTTTATTGTTGCTGGTGACTTCAATCACTGAATCCCTAAATTCCAACAGCACATGAACTTTGCTAGAAGAAGGAAGAACTGTATGTACAAAGTCTACACAAACGTGCATGATGCCTACAAAGCCGACGCACGCACACAACGGTTCCCGCAACCACACAATGGTGATGCTATTCTCTTCATACACATCACTGCTAAAATGCACAAAACCAGCCAGGAGAACCATCAGAGTCTAGACAAGTTGAGCTGTCCCAGCACTCCAGGACTGTTTTGACTGCACAGATTGGAACATGTTCAGAGAAGCTGCCGCCCATTCCATCAACCTGGTGTAGTACACTGACTCTGTGACCTTCTACATCAGGAAATGCACAGAGGATGTTACGGTCTCCAGAAGTGTCACGAAAAGAACCAAAGAAAAGCCCTGGTTCACAGCAAAGGTCCATGCGCTGCTAAGAGAGCGAAATGCTGCCTTCAGGTCAGGGGACAGAGCTGCTCTCAGAACAGCCAGGGCCAACCTCTTTTGTGCCAACAGAATAGCCAAGCACGACTATGCACAAAAGATCCAGAGCCACTTCCACAACACCAAAGACACTTGCAGCTTACTGCAAGGCATTCAGGCTGTCACCCAATACAAGTATGCACCAAGCAGCAGTGACAGGGACGCAACACTCCCTGAGGAACTGAACAAGTTCTATGCATGGTTTGATGCACTGAACTAAGAGCCTGTGAGGAAAGCCACCCCTCCTACCACCGACCAGGTTATCTGTCTGTCAATGTGAGGAGAACTTTACAGCCAAGGTCAACCCACGACAAGCTGCCAGACCAGACAACATTTCCGGTCGCGTGCTCAGAGAATGTGCTGATCAACTGGCTGACGCCATCACAGACATCTTGAACACATCACTGAGCCAGCTGATCATCCCATTGCCAAAGAAATCTACAGTATCCTGCCTGAATGCCTATGGCCCTGTCGCACTAACCCCCCATCATCATAAAGTGCTTTGAGAGACTCTTTATGGCACACATTAAGAGCAGCCTCCCCCATTCACTGCATCCACTGCAGTTTGCTTATCACTCAAACAGGTTGACCGAGGATGCCATGTCCTCTGCCCTTCACCTCTCCCTATCTCACCTGGGCAAGAGAGACACTTATGTTAGAATGCTGTTCATAGACTTCAGTTCAGCCCTCAAAACCATCCCAAAGCTAACTGTGAAACTGAGCGAACTGGGACTGAGCACCTCTCTGTGTAACTAGATCCTGGACTTTCTGTCAGAGAGGCCTCAGCCTGTCCGCATCAGCAACAATGTTTCTAACACCATCAGACTGAGTACAGGAGATCCTCGGGGCTGCATACTTAGTCCACTACTGTTCACTCTGCTGGCCCACGACTGCACTGCCAGACGGAGCTCAAATCACATCATCAAGTTCACTGACAACACGACTGTGGTGGCCACAATGACAAGCTGGCGTACAGAGATGAGGTATAGCAGCTGGCTCTCTAGTGCAGTAAGAACAATCTGTCTCTCAATGTGGACAAAAGTTAAAAATCACTCCAGCCACACGCCACTCAGCGTCAATGGCTCCATCTACGAGACAGAAGAAAACACCAGGTGTCTGAGAGTGCATGTTTCAAACAACCTTACCTGGACCACCAACTCCTCCTCTCTCACCAAAAAGACACAGCAGCGTCTTCATTTCTTAAGAAGACTGAAACAGGCATATCTCCCTCCCCCTACGTTCAAAGTGTTCTACAGGGGCATCATGGAGAGCATTCTGACCAGCTGGATCTCTGTTTGGTACAGCAGTGCCAATGCCGCAGACCAAAACAGCCTGCAGCGGATTGTTAAAACAGCTGAAAGCATCATCAGGGTGTCTGTCCTCTCGCTACAGGACATCTTCCATCAGGGCGTCTCTCCCCTCACTACAGGACATCTACCATCAGGATGTCTGTCCCATCACTACAGAACATCTTCCATTAGGGTAGCATCAGAAAGGTGTCCTGCATCCCACTTTCACACACACTCATACAATCTGGTGGTCTGATGGTTTGGGAGTTGCCCCTGTGATCGGAAGGTCGTGGGTTCGAATCCCAGGACTGCCAGTGGCATCACTGAGGTACCCTTGAGTAAGGTACCGTCCCCACACCCGGCTCCCCAGGTGCTGCATTCCTGGCTGCCCACTGCTTCACTCGGGTGAATGGGTTAAATGCAGAGAATAATTTCGTGCTGTTCACACTGTGTGCTATGCTGTGGTGCGTTCACGTATGACAAATGGACACTTTACAGTCTCACACACGATTAACGAGTGTATGTGTATGAGTGTACGTGTGAAAGGGCTGAACTCATTCTTTTTTCTGGTCAAACTGTTCCATTCTCTCCGTTCAGGCTCCAATACGTATGACGACACCACAAACTTCATCAAGCAGCAGTTTGACGATCTGAACACTAACAAAGGAGGGAAGCCCATCTACACCCACCTGACCTGCGCTGTGGACACCAAGGACATCGAGAGCAGCTTCAGTGCCGTCACTGACATCATCGTCAAGAACCTGAAGGAATGTGGCCAGCTGTAACCTGGACCATCCCAGACTAGAACCTGGCTGAGCGGAACGTTCTCATGAGAAGATTCGAGAGGAAATGAGCTGTAGATTAGATCACTGATTCCCAGTGGCCGAAGGATCAGGGGTCCTGTGGTGGGGGGCTGTGATGAAGTAGTTTCACATATGAATCTGTTACAGAACTGTGTTCACTACTAACACATACGCACACACACACTCACTCACTCTGTACACACCTGCCTCCACAGTGTGCGGGGTTACCACGGTGTTTCATCAATTAAACCACTGCATGAGTTTAAAGAGCCCAAAACCGGAATTTCCTCTTTATTGGGGGTTGTGGAGGGTGGGGGTTGTGGGTGTGGTGGGGGTTGTTGGGGGTGGAAGTTGAGTTTTGATTTAGATTTAACCAACACTTACTCTGGAATTCTTCCATCTTTCGCACAGGAAGCGTGTCAGTAGAGGAGGGTTTCAGGAATGGAAGGTTTAAGGAGAGGAGGATTTCAGTAGCGTACAGTTTCAGGAAAGGTGGGCTAAAGGAGAGGAAGATTTCAGAAGTGGAGAATTTCTGGAGGGGAGGGTTTCAGGAGTGGAGGGTTTAAGAAGGAGGATTTCAGGAGTGGAACGTTACATGAGTGGAGGGTTTACGGAGAGGAGGATTTCAGAGGTGGAGAGTTTCAGGAGGGGAGGGTTTCAGCAGGGGGGGTTCAGGAGAGGAGGGTTTCAGGGGGGAAAGTTTCAGGAGTGGAGGGTTTCAGGACGGAAGGTTTCAGGAGTGGATGGTTTTGTCTTCATGTTTGTCCTCAGAACTAAACAGGCTTTTTCTGTCACTGATATATGTACATGACCTGTCTTCTGATTGGCTGTGCTGTACTGTGCCTCATAAACTACTATAATTTGAGTGGGAGGGGCTAAATTGCTGCAGCCTGAATGAGTGGAACTAAACCCCTGGAGTTTCTACATATGGACTGTTGGGGAATTAATTAATGCTCTGAAGCCCCAGCAGACTTTATTCAAAATTTTTTTCTTTCAGAAAATTGAGAAAGTTCTGTGTGTACATCAGCCTCTTTCTGTCCATAGTAGTACATTTACAGCAGTTTCAACACACACATACACACCTAGAGGAGCTACATTGATATTACAGTGTGTTCCTGTTCCAACGTGAAGAAACAGATCAGCTAAACCCCCAGACGTCCACCGCATCCCACCGACCCTCCGCACCACTGACCCTCCTTCTTCAGTTCAGAACTGGAGCTGCGAGGCTAATGTGGCTAATGCTAGAAGTCAATAGTCACCCAAATCTTTTACTGTAAACACAAACCCAAAACTTCTCTGGACCCTCAAACCACATCCACCTCTTCATTAAGGTGGATCAAGCTTGTGGATGTGGTTAAGGACACAGTATGACTTACTATGAGCTGTAAAAATGAACTGAACTTTGGCATTACAGGCAGCCGCTTCAACTGATACTAGGGCTGCTGTTCACAAAGCAGGACTGATCTGGGATCAGATTCCTCTATATTTATGATGTCACAGAAACTGACTATATTTATGATGTCACAGAAACTGACTATATTTATGATGTCACTCCTGCTCCTGAGGTTTGTGAAAACAGACCCTGTTGTGTAAAAAGGTGCTGCAGCATTCGGCTCCACATTGAAGTATAGTTCATTTTTACAGCTCACAGTAAGTCATACTGTGTCCTAAACCACATCCACAAGTCTGATCCACCTTAATGAAGAGCTGGACACTGAAGTTCAGTGATAAACTGATCCTCTAAACCTACTAGATTTCTCTACTGCACCTCACACACACACACACACCCTACCCCTAACCCACACACACACACAGGGTGAGGAGAGAGACAAAAAAAGAGAGGGAGAGAGAGAGAGAGAGAAAGAGAAAGAGAGAGGGAGAGAGAGGGGAGGGGGTGTATTTAGACTCCAGGAATAAACTCCTCCGCCTGTGAAATGTTGCTGCTGATGGTTTCCATGGTAATGAAGATCCCAGAGCCAGACTATAGGAGGGCTGCGGTCTCTCACACACACATGCACGCACACGCTGGCAAAATGGTCAACGGTCACTGCAACAAAACCTGATCAGTGTGCATGTGTGTGTATGAGAGGATGAATGTGTTTCTACGGCATTCAAAATAAAAATGTCCTGCAGTCGACTGTCTGTACACACACGCACACGCTGGAAACTGTAACTGTAGTTTGGAGCTCTGTGGTGAACTGTTGGTTTTTGTCGCCCTCTAGCTGGCGCTCTGAGCACTATATCATTAACATAATTTATTAATAATTAAATATTAATAAAAATACAGAATGAAACAACCGTTCACTTTTACACAGCGTCACTCGGAGATCAGGCGTTCAAAATACATTCAAAAATACAAACAGTACAGTAAATGCTCCTTAACATCACACACTTACACCTTGGATAATCCTCCTCCAACAGCCCCTCCCCAGAACAGTGAGAGTAGATGGATAAGTTAAGTGCCTCCAGCAGTCACTGCCCTCCCACTGCCCCCACCCCAGATGTTCCAGATTAGCCGTTTTGTAATGAAACTACATATTCCACCCATTAGCATGTTGCTAAGGTAATCAGCTAATGTAAAAAGTAAAAGCTAAAAGCTAAAAAGTAAAAGTAAATCTGATCTTCAGGCACCACAGGATTGTGTTTTGTGTGTAACCATGAATTCAAATCACACAGAATCAGACGATTCAGATTTGGGACACTTTGTCCACCTGAATTCTAATACACTGCCTTCTCTTTATGCCAATAATTATAATAATAATAATAATAATAATAATAATACAGTTCAGACAAACTCAACAACTGTTCCCATTAAATCCCTTCTCTATTACAAGTCCGTCCCACATTCTGATTTGATTGGTCAAAGACCAAAACACAGTAAAGGACATCTCCCTCTAAAAACAATGTTAAAATGGTCCTTAAAAACACGTACCATGTGATTTAGGCATGCAGTTAGCAACAAGCTAACTGGTGGGTTATAAGCTTCCATTACTTATTAGCAACATTAGCCTCGTAGCTCCAGTGCTAAAGCTAAAGTATTGTGCTCTGTATTGTAAAGTACTCCGTAAAGTATTGTGTTTTCGGGAATTTGAGGGGCGGACGTCCAGCTTTAACTGTCTGGGATAATGAGATTGTTCTTAATTTGATGCTGCTCCAGAAAGTCAGACGTCTCTTCTGCGATCTGTCCTGGGATGCGAAAGTCAACGGGAATGGGTTGGGCCCGTGGCGGCAGGGGGGAAGGTCTAGGGCTGGAGGCGTCGTGAGACTCTGGGTTCTCCGTGTTGCAGCCAGTGCCCTGCAGGAACTGCATGAAGTTCTCCTGAATTGAACCATCGCGGCTGGGCAGGTGCTCCTGCTCGTCTCCGTTTGGGCGGAACAGGAACGGGAGGCATTTGCTGAGCTCCTGCCGGATCTGCCTGTTCAGGCAGCCGTAGAAAAATGGGTTGGAGGTGAAGCACAGGTAACCGATCCAGGTGACCACGTCCTCCAGGGGCGCCAGAGAGGCCGGTGGCAGAGATGCAAGTGCTGAATACAGGTGGAAGGAGAAATATGGAAGCCAGCAGAACAGAAACTGACCACCCATTGCTGCCAAAATTACCGCTGCTTTGCCCCCTCCGAACAGGCGCTGAGGGGTCCCGCGGGCACCGGTGCCCATCCCAGCTGTGGAACCTGACCTGGACCCGGATCCAGAGCTGGTGACCATGGTGGAGCGGCTGCTGAGGGATTCGGAGCGCCTGCGTCTCAGGGTTTCGGTCCAGGTTGGCATTGGGCCATGCTGCATGGCTGCCACTCGTGCCACCTTAAACATGCTGCAGTAAACAACCAAAATCAGCAGCAGCGGGCACAGGAAGTACACCAGCGCAAACATGACCATAAACGCCACCCGGTTGGCTCCACCCCCACTCCAGTGCAGAGAACATCGTCTGTGTGTATGGGGGTGTGTGGGCGGGGCAGGGACATTAACTCCACCCCTGTCAACCCCGTTACCTCCAGCCTCCAGCACATGGCCCCGCCCCCCCTGCAGCAGCCAGGCCAGAAGAGGCAGCACAGACATCACAAGTGCTTTTGTCCAGATGCCACTCAGGACTCCGCCCACCAGCCCCAGAGTCATGCGGACCTCGTACCGCAGCGGGTGGAGGACGTAGTAGTACCTTTCCACGTTGATGGCGCAGATGGACAGAATGGCAGCGCTGACCAAACACACACTGAGGAACAGGTAACTCCGGCACAGTGTCTCCGAGCCCAAGAACGTCCTGCCAGATCCAGACATTATTCCCATCATGCCCAAGGGCATCAGTACCAGCGCTGCCAGCAGGTCCACCAGGCACAGGTGGAATACGAACACAAACTTGCGGAGCTGGGGAGCTCTGACAATCACTAGCATGACCGCCACGTTTCCAACCACAGCCAGCAGGTCCATCAGCAGCATGACCAGAAGAGCCAGAGACTGGGATACGGCACCCCCTTCAGGCGCCTCTGAGAGAGACCCGTTGGCCAGCCATGAGGACATCTGTGAGGAGTTCCTCTGTGAATCCATAAAGGAATGGGAGGAGCCAGGATGGTGGAGATGATGTCATTCATAGACCCATCTTTCATCGTCCAGTGCCAGAGAATCTGAACTCCTGACCCCAGTCACTGTTCACCCAAAACAAAAACACTCCAGATTATCAGAGTCAGAGTGAGGCGCTCTTCATCTCCAACACCACTGTCCTGGTACTGCAAACATGTCCTGAGGAGAGCAGACATCAAAACCAGTGAACATGAAAATAAGAAAGTCTTTGTTCATCAGATATCTAGACATGTCTGAAAAAATGCTCAAAAATATTCTGTTAATACAAAACAGCAGTTGACTCGCACTCAGATTCAGATTTAACCAAAATGCATCTCCAGCTCATCTGGGCTACAGTCGGTTCAGACAGAATTTTGTGAGTCTACAGTTGGTTCAGACAGAATTTTGTGGGACTACGGTTGGTTCGGTTCAATTTTGTGGGACTATAGTCGGTTTGTGGGTCTACAGTCAGTTCAGATAGAATTTTGTGGTGTACATTTGGTTCACACAGAATTTTGTGGGTCTACAGACAGTTCAGATTGAATTTCGTGGATCTACAGTCAGTTCAGACATAATTTTGTGGGTTTACAGTCAGTTCAGATAGAATTTTGTGGGTTTACAGTCAGTTCAGACAGAATTTTGTGCATCCACAGTCGGTTTAGACAGAACTTTGTGGGTCTACAGTCAGGTTTGAAAAGAACTAACTACAGTTTCTGAAATCACTTAAACTCCTGAATTAGACTTCAGATTATAAAGGATTAAAGTTTGGGATTAATGATAAGGGTTAATGAATATGGGTTTAGGGATCAGGATTTAGGAATTCAGGTAAGGTTTAGGGATTAGGATCAGTGGATCAAGACTTAGAGTTTGAGGATTCCGGGATTGGGGTTTAGGGGTTTAGGCTGTAGGGATTATGGTTCGGGGTTTAGGGTTAGAGATTTGGGTTAATTCTATTAATAGAATTAGCAGAGCAGAAACACACGCGCGCGCGCACACACACACAATACCCTCCTCCTCCCCTCCTCCGGTTGTTTCGGCATTGATGCTAATTTTGAGAGTGAGCGGGAGGTCTCCTAAACACACACACACACACGTACCTGCTGTATTATAATCCTTGTTAGTTTATGTCTGCAAACATCTTCATCGTCTTCATCAGCAGAGACAGACAGCATCGAAGCAACACCGAGTCCCCTCCCCCTCCCCCTGTCTCTCTCTCTCTCTGATGATGAAGCCGGTGTGTGTTTAAGATGGAGGACAGAAAAAAATCTGCTCCTGCCGAACACTGTGTCCTCCTCTCTGTCTTTCACACACACACACACACACACACACACACACACACATTGACTGCAGCAGTGGAGAGAGAGAGAGAAAGAGAGAGGGGCACCCTTTACCTGTCATCCCCTCTGGGTCTTAGAGCCTGGTGTGCGTTCTAGGTTAGTTTGAGTGGTGTAACTACTGGTGGGCAGTTTGGAGGGGGTTGATCATAACGCGGTCCTGCCTCAAAAATCCTCATCCAGACACTGACAAGGCTGCACTGCCCAACACACACACACACACGCATGTCTCCTGTCTGAAGTGGCGTCTATAAAGGATCATATCAGTTTCGGCTGTGATTCCGATCGCCGCGACCATGGTAACGTGTAACCGTGGAGGCGAGCAACAGTGGTAAGGTGTAACCATGGTAGTGTAATCATGGTAACGTGTATCCGTGGTAACGTGTAACTGCCTCAGACTCCTCAGAAACATCAGCATCAGCATTTTCCCCTTCCCCGCGCGGGACGTCCTGTCTGTCCGAACGTCCTGTGACTCAAATGTGTTTCCAGTTCAGTTTTTGTTGCTTCATCGTAAAAAACATTTTAAATGTATCCTAGTTTACTTTTCCCCCCTATTGATTACAGTGTTTCTGTTTTTCTGATTACAATGTTTTTAGTTTTTAAGCACACACACACACACACACACACAGTCCTGCAGCCAGTCACACTCCGCAGCACTGTTGCCACGGTGATATTACCTTTCTCCTATTGGACAGGATGGCTTGCACACACACGCAAACTCGTTCTGTATTACTGTATTTGTGAGGATGTTTAAATGGTTTGTGTAAAAGTGTCTGGGAGTAAATACACCAAACCCTGACCCCTGACCTTAACCTTTGAAACCAAACACCCCTTTCTGCTCTGTTTCAGCAAGGCATTAACCTCACACAGAGAAAAACAAGACCACACACACACACATACAGTGAGTGTTCAGTTTATTAGGTTCGCCGGCTCACACTCACTATCCACTATATCGGAAACCCCTCTCCTTCTGATAAACTTGCCACTCAGTGTTTATTACATAGAAAACTGTGATGTGTGTATATATGTGTGTGTATGTGATTACAGAAATAGCACAGTCTTGCTTTTCAGCAGCAAATACAATAGTTCCCATGGTAACCACAAAAATAGAATCCACATTCCACTCAGAAATAGCAAATGGCAACACACACACACACACACACAAACACACAAACTGATATGTGTTTCCTGCCTCCTGGCTGTTTATCCTTTGATGGAATGTTTATATTTTTTATCACAAACAGATAAAGAGCATGTGATGGCACAACCCCTCCCCCCCTCCCAAAACACACACACACACACACACACAGGGTGTCTGACATAAGCAGAAGTAGAGTGTATGTGTCTGTGTGTGCGTGTGCGTCAGTTTGTGATTGTGTGTGCGTTTGTATGTGTATGTGTGTTGTACAGTGTCCTGAAAGAGCACTGAGAAACGTTTTAGAAGAGGACAGAGGAACTTCTTAGAACTTATAGCAGGAACAGTGATGAGAATACACTTCCAGGAACGGAAACAGAACCAGGATTAATGAAGTTACAGAATATCTCATTAATTATTCACACTCTCTCTCTCTCTCTCACACACACACACACACACACACAGTTATTTTGAGTTATATACACACACACACAGGCCCATCAGTGCTAAGTGTAACTGAGAGCTGAGTGTTACATTACCTGAAAGGTGTGTGACATTCTCAGTGTGTTTACGCTCACTAGCTGAATAAATAAAAGACCACACACACACCTGCAGCTGAAGCTGCAACACGGAACACATAGTCCACCTTTTCTGGATCAACAGAACAAACGGTAAGACTTTTAAAACAGAACCGCTGTGTGTGTGTGTGTGGGGCAGTGTTTCTGTTGTTCTCCAGCTGATAAACAGGTAGAACCAAACACAGTAACCGTAAAAGTTCCTGTGATGTGAGATTGCTGTTTCACCTTCAACAAAAAGAATAAATGAAATGCAATAAATGACTGGAAATAAACGAGTGGAGAAATGTAAACTAAACAGCCCCAAACCGATGGGACAGAACAGAGATAATATTGATACTATTATTATTACTATCATTATTGTTGTTATTATTAGAATAACATAATAATTAATAATTAATACATCAATAAAAAATAAAATAATCTGGTTTTAGGCTGAAGCCTTGCAGGGTTCAGTTCTCACTCTGTGCTGATGTTCTGCAAATGTTCTCCTTACAGGAGAACCTCCGGCCTGGATCAAGATGATCAGGAGAGAAGATCTAACAGGTTTACCATGAGATCAGACTGGTGTGTGAACAGAAACCGTGACTGAACTCAGGTCAGATGTGTGAAGGACATCAGTAAACACAGCTGGACACTATAGAAATTATATCAAAATAGAAATCATATACTGACCTTCACAATCTCTCATTTCATTTAAAAAACACTCTATAATCCTCTATAATCCTAATGTTCTTTAATGCTCATTAATGTTTTGTAGTGCTCTATAATGCTTTTAACACCTATATAAAGCTCTGTAGTCCTCTATAATATTCCATAATGAGCTATAATACTCTGCAATGCTCTATAATACTATTTAGTGCTCTATAATGCCCTGTAATGCTCTACAATACTCTAAAATGATATATAACACTCTATAGCACCCCGTAGCTCTCTTTAATGCCCCATAGAGCTCTATAACACTCTATACTGCTCTGTAGTGCTCAAAAATACTCTATAATGCTCTATAGAGCTCCACAGAGCTCTTTAATGTTCACAAGATCCACAGTTTTTCTGACAGACTGTAATGCACTACAGGAAGTGTAGGGAGTACTATGATTGAACTATCAGTGATGGAAATTGCAAAGTGAGAGGAATAATAAGAAAAAATAGTTTAAATAATATAAATAAATTGTAGAAATAATCAGAAACTACCTGGCTGTTCTGTTTTCTGTTTCAGTGTTGGAGAAATGGAACAGACATCTCGCACGCCGCCCCCTGCTGGACGCTGTAAAGTGTGCATTTGTGTGTGTGTAAGAACCGTGATCCTGCTCCTGCTCTCCTTTAGCCCGGTGGCGTCTGTCTGCCCGGGAGTCTGCATCTGCGCCAGCGACATCATCAGCTGCCCCCAGAGGAACCTGTCCAGCCCCCCTGCAGGTTTGCCCAGCTATGCCACCTTGCTGGACCTCAGCTTCAACCGCATCGACCGGCTGCGCTCAGACTGGACTGCCAGGCGGCTCGGCGGCCTTCGCTCGCTCTTGCTGAGCCACAATGGTCTTCACTTCCTGTCCCCGGAGGCATTCCTGCAGGTAAGGCGGCTGAGGTACCTGGACCTTTCCTCAAATGCCCTGACATACCTGGACGAGTTTGTCTTTGAGCCGCTGCCACATCTGGAGGTTCTGATGCTCTATGACAACAGGATCAGTCGGATTGATCGGATGGCGTTCTCCGGGCTGCTCGGTCTGCAAAGGCTTTATCTGAGCCACAATTGGGTCAACCATTTCCCCCTGGAGCTGCTCAAGGACAGGAACCGCCTGGACAAACTCCGCCTACTGGACATCTCGTCCAATCGGATTAGAGCTCTGCCTCTAGCCGAGCTACAAGCACTGCCCACCTGGCTGAAGGAAAGCATCTATTTCCATGGCAACCCCCTGGACTGCAGTTGTGATCTGTACAGCATCCTAATTGGCTGGCAGCAGCGGGAGCTTCGCCCAATCTCTGAATTCTCGGAAAGTCATGTTTGCGTGCAGCCAGGGTCACCAGTGGGTGGGGCCAAAACCAACATCCTTCAGCTCCACCTACAGCTGAATTGCAGCGCCGTCCGCATGAGGGATCAGGAGGCTTTTCTAAACCAGATTCTCATCCTGGATTGTGATTCTCGCTTCAGGGAAGCAGTGAAGAGCTGGACAGTGCCCCCACTGGCCAAACACAGCACTGCACAGACGCTGGCAGATGGGCGGCTGCAGGTGGGGCCCCTGCGGGTGGAGGATGCGGGCGAATACAGGTGTGCGGTGGAGGGTGAGGGTGTAAACGAGACGGTGGTGGTGACTGTGAAGGTCCATAACTACACGCGAGGTTTTGGAGACGGACTGAACACGGCCTACACCACTCTGGCCTGCTGCGTCCTTGCCATCGTCCTCGTGCTGTTCTACCTCTACCTCACGCCCTGCCCCTGTTACTGTGGCAACCACCTGGCCAAGTCTACCCACACAGACAGCGTTCACTCGTCCAGTCTGAGTGTCACACTCAGCCAGCAGGGGGCGCTGCACGTGGTTTTCCATGAGCCTGAAGACCAGGGCGGCGGTATGAAGAATGAGGAAGAGGAGCAGGAGGAAGGGTGGACACACGAACAGGACACCAGGAGCAGGCGGAGCTCCATCACCTTGGACACTCCGATTGTGGTCTGAACACACACTCAGTCCTAAACACAACTGCTACATATAAACAGCCCTTATGTGCTGAACTGAACAGTTTCTCATTAAACGACTCTGAACGTGGTTTCCTGACTTTCTGACCCTCCCAACACATCACATCCCAACAAACAATATGCACTGGACAGCAGGAGGAGCTCTGTCAACACAGACAGGGACATACCAGAGCTCCCATAATGCACTGCAACTGGAGAGACACACCTGCTGTTATTAGTTAGTGTGACATCACTGTTTGACTTGCAGGTGTATTTAATATGGACATACACTCAACAAAAATATAAACGCAACACTTTTGTTTTTGCTCCCATTTTTCATGAGATGGACTTAAAGATCTA
>JBBPCZ010137317.1:0-21185 GCA_037974445.1 Brycinus macrolepidotus | reverse complement strand
TGTGTGTGTGTGTGTGTGTGTGTGTGTGTGTGTGTGTGTGTGTGTGTGTGTGTGTGTGTGTGTGTGTGTGTTGTCCCTTCAGTATGATGTCCCTTCAACCTAATTTAACAACTTTTTAAATTCAAAATATTAAAAATAGAACTGAACAATATGTAGACAGATATCTATATTTCTTTCTAACCCTAAACCTAACAAGATAAAGGTAAGCACACAGCAGGGTCAAGCAAAACCAGCAGTGATTGTTGTTTCACATCCAAATTTGTCAAGTTATTTGTCTCAGAAGTGGCCAAGATGCTTGTGCTTACATCTAGGTAAATAATTTGATAAAGTCATTCACTCTACTAGCATGAGCCAAGAAGCTGCGAAGTCTTTTAGCCTGTTATGAGGACCTGGCTCTAAAAACAGTCCGGTTGCCTAATACAAGAGGTCGAGGAAGTTGGTGCAGGAGGAAACAGAAACATGCTGGCTCATCCCAGGCTCATCCCAAGAGAATGGCCATTCCTTATCTTCTGTTACATCTGATAATGTTTGTATGTTGCATTATCAGTGGTTATATGTGGCATAGCGGTATAAAGGTCATGACAAAAACCCTACCTCAGGAAGATTTACAACCGCCCCCTACTAATCACAATAATAACTCTCAAGTACAATGATGACATCTAACTGGGCTCAGTTAAGGGCCTTAATTGACAGAGCAGCGCTTTTCTCCAGGACAGAGTTTAATAGGGAAATGTGAGAGAGCTCAAGGATGAGGCCAAATAGAGACTGATAATTAGGCCGATAAATGTACCCTGCTATTACTGGATCCCTCATGGTTTTAACATCTGAACTTGTACATGCCTAAAGATGAAATTTGATCTTCAGTTGTCATTATGTGTGGCAAAATTCAGGTAGTTTGCTGTGTTAAAGTAACATTATGTTAAAGTAACCATGCTGACGTGATTCACTTCCGAGTGGAAATCTCTCTCTATCACACACACACACACACACATACACACATACACAGACCCTATCTGTTTCAGATTGGACCGCGGTTACCTGGTTACGGGCAGTGAAGTAGGGGGAAATAGTAGGAGAATGGAGGCTAATTTCTCTGCTCTGTTTTGGGAGAGTGGTGGTGGTGGTGGTGGGGGGGGGGGGGTGAGGTGGGATAGAGGGATGGAAGGATGACAAGCAGTAGGAGAAGGGAGGGGCAGAAAGGGGGGCACAGATGGGTTTGGGCTGTTCAGACAGAAGAGGAGTTTGGCTGAGGAAACTTATCATTAACGTTGTAGCACTGACACACACGCGCGCATGCACGAACACACACACACACACCCGCAGTGTAAAAGACAATAAGAAGTGGTCTAACTGGTTAAGCAAATTCAGCAGAAGTGTATCAGCAGTGTTTTGATTTTTTCCATTTTCCCATGGTAATCTAACATCACTGCCACAACATCTCAATCTCAGGCCCACTGCAAGAGGAGCGACTGCAGGAAACGGATGCGGAAAGACAGAGCAGGTAGAGAAAGAAACACAGCGAGTGGCGAAGATGCACACAGTGTAATCGTTTGCCATTACAACTGTTTACTCAGCAAACTGCCACAGACTGCAACACTAAAATCAGAGAGAGATTCCAAATTCTTTTTTTAACTTGTTTTTTTTGTTCTACATTTCACTGCAATGCTTATTGCTGACTGCAGTCATATCTGCTACAGCTGAGTACTGCAATAGAGCTTCACAGAACTAGGCCCTTGTTAGTCATTTTATGAGAGAGAGGAAGAATAGCAGAAGAGAGACTGTGTGCATAATGCTTTCTCTTGTCTTATATCTAAGTCTATATCTTATCTTAATATTTATCTAAGTTTGTCCGGTATCTAAGTTTAATGAGACTCTTTAAAATCAGAACAAAGCGTAAGCCGTGTCTCCAGCACACCTGCTGTTCTTCTCTTTAGCACACATGTATAGAGTCTCTCTGTAGGGCTGTTGCTAATGCCCCCATATTGAGACAGGGGTGATGCAGAGCACCTCGCTGATCACGAGAGGAATGATGAAATGCTCTGAAAGCATCTGCACACTCAAGTTTGTATTGATAATACAACAGAAACGACAGTGTTACCCAAAGCACTGAACCAACCACAATTGCTCAATTCAGTTAAATTTGATTCAATTCAAAGCAAGCTTTTCTTCAACAATTCAGTTCACTTACGTTCAGCAATTCAGCTCAATATATCATGACATGGTTTTACACCACTGCTAAAGCATCACTCAAATAACAACAACAATTATTAAGAAATGTAAGATGTTTTATTTACAGGTCTCTCTCTCTCTCTCTCTCTCTCACTCACTTTAATTTATTTGCTTTACTGGCATTTTGCATGGCATTCTTACCAAAGCAAGTTACCAAAGTGCAAACTACAAAGTTATTCATCACAGACAAAGAAAGAAAAAAAGGAAATATTTGTTTAAATGTATTTCAAACCACTTCCTTCAAACTATGACTGGGCACTAATCTGACCACTGGCCGGCTGAAATCACTGCACTCCTTTCCCCTGGAAATTTTATTAAGCAATGTATTTCCAATATTCTCTTTCTTTCTTTGTGTGAACTCCTCATGCAGACCTCCCCAGTGCCATCCTTAATACACAGGACACTAAGCATCGCGATCGGGAATGCTGAGAAATTGTTACAAACTTACAACTTACAAACACGATGTGGATGTTTATTCGCACACATACACACATACTCCTGCTTGTGACAGTGAGTGAGTGGCAGAATCAGGCTGGCTTTGGCTCTTGGCCAATAGACTCTCATGCACCTGGGAGAACGGGGGGCGGAGGGAGAAGTCCCTCTTCCTTGGATACACACACCTGAGGCAGACTCTCAGGAAGTCCCACAGCCCGTACAAGCCCCAACAAGACGGGGTAAGAAAAAAAGAGAGAGAGAAAGAGAGGGGGAAGTAAAGGAAAGGAAAGAAGCGGCTGCATGGGGGTTATCTCACCCTTCTGCAGCTGGGTCAACATGCAGCGTCTGCAAACAAAGAGTTGCTGAAGGACAATAAAGGACAGGCAGGAGGCAAAAGTTTGAATCTTTTGTTTTGGCCCTGGAATACACTAAAAATGTCCCACACAAACAGTGTTGTGACACACACACACACACACACACACACACACACACACACACACCTCAAACGCTCATGCAGAGAGAGTCAACAGTCCTCAAACAGAGTGGCCTTTGTGGGAACACCTACGTACATTCATAGTGAACACAGGAGGCACCACAGTCACAGCTAATGAATAAATACACCATTAAAATCTTTGAAGTATAAATGTGGAACGACATCTAGCTGCAGTCCCCAAGGCCCAAGCCACAGGCTACGCATAGCTTCAACGTTGGCGGAAAATGCCCAGACGTTAGCAGAGATGATAGCCTGTTGGCCATTAAAGTTATGTAGTGCTGACGAGGTAAACAATGTTGAGTAAATGCTTGTTAGCAAAAGTAAACTTCTGGGGAAAGTATGCTGTGTTCAGAAATGACAAAGCTGTAAGACACTCTTTCAGTGTGTTAGGTAGCTAACAAGCCACTGTGGTTGAAGAGGTAGCTAAAGTAAAGTAAAGCAGCCCTTATAGTTCCACGTGAAAACACCACACCACAACACACAGTGCGAACACAGTCTGCATTTAACCCGTTCACCAAGTGAAGCAGTGGACCAAGTGAGAAGTGTGGGGACAGTACCTTCCTCAAGGGTACCTCAGTTGTGCCACTGGCAGTCCTGGAATTCGAACCCACAACCTTCGGATCACAGGGGGAACTCCCTAACCACTAGGCCACCAGCTTCCATAATTAACCCTAAATTTAACCACTTTTAAACATATCCACTTCTTTATATTTTGAAGAGGATATTTAAACTCCCTAATACGATGAAGTTAACCCTAATCTCTAAACTTTTCTTCTTTTTTTCAAATACTTGCAGTTGGCTGGGCTGTGGGACTGTGGATAGACACTACTGAACAGTATGAGCAAACAGTCAGGCATTAGTTTCTTATAGTGACATATTGTACTATATTATGCCGCTTCTTGTGTTAGATTTCTTTGCACAGTAGACTACAGCTACAGCACTCATCTGTATATCTCTGTTTGTGTGGGCCAGCGAGGCCTAACCTTCTACCAGGTTATGGCAGTGATACTGTTAGATATCGCCAGATAACTAGCACTTAACCGAGGTGAAACCATTTGTTGGTTAAATCACTTTAAAGTACAATAAAAAAAAGTTCACCAACAGATCACTGACATCCTCATATCTGTGGGAAAGATTAAACTAAACACATCATTCCCTACAGCCACACACAAACACACACACACACACACACACACACTTACGCACTCACATACACACACCTCACCTACTCTTCACCTCCTCTGCCTATCCACAGAATGTCCTACAGCAAGCATCAAGGCTTAGCACATCATGACCAAACACAGACATTTTTCAACTTACTTTCAAACATATAATAAAACTGGCATAAAAGTAATTCTTGGTTGGTTCAACTAAAGTAGAGCTGTCACTATTGATTGTTTTAATGCTTGATCTTCCAGTTATTCCCACAATTAATCAAGTAATTTAGAGATTAAAAAAAAATAACAATAAATTTAAGACTTAACTGAATGATAACAAAGAATACATAGCCTGAAAAAAATCCAAAATAAACTGCTAGAAAAAGATGCAAGTCATTATGTGAGTCATTAATAGATTGTGCCTGAACTGTGTTTTTACCCATAAAGACCAGTGGGAGACTTTGACCCCTTAAATAAAAAACATCCTTTTATTACACACTGCCATAACCTAAGACTTACTTAACCAGTTTGCATTGCATTTTAAATGCTTAAAAGCTGCATTATCCTGACCATCATATTGACAGTTAATCATTGCTAATTCATCAATAAGGCTGATTTTAAATGATTATTAAACAAGTTTAATGAAGTAATCGTGAAGACCTTATTTTCTGTTGTACTATTTTACTGTAGAACTGGTTGACAATGCTGTAACACTGGAGAAATTCAGATAAACGAGAACCTTGTGTTCTCTGGTGTGTGTTAAAAAAACAGTATAACTGACAGGCCGAATGAAGGACGTTCATCTTAGATTTGTAACGGTGAGCTCAGAGGAACTTTCAACACTTCCTTCATACTGGCACGGTGCCTCAGGAAGCAGAGTTAGGCAGAGATATCAGATCAGTGAAGTGTGTGATCAGGCAGCCTGAGATCATTGAGCATGTGCTGCAGGGGTTTGGATCAAGTTCCACAGAAATGGCAGAAGACAGTATACTAACAGAGGTTCTGCACTTTTACATTCACATATACCTGTACATAAGAAGTTATATACCTATATTCATGCAGCCCTTACTTTATTATTTACTTTGCAATTTCTCATAATGAGGAAATAAAATGTTAGCAATCAAGAAAAGTATAACTGTTAATAAATGATTGGGGCACAGTAACAAAACTGTGGTTAGAATACACGCAACAGATGTCGGCGTTAGCTACCTAGCTTGCTACAGCTGTAATTATAACTTTGTAGAGTTATTAAGACATATAGAAGGATAACTCTGAAACTGATATTTTTTTTATCTACCAAGCGATGACCTATCATAATTTGATTCTTTGTTTTTCCCATCAATCCAGCTTATTCCTGCGTATAAGTTCTTAAGTCAGAATTATTACTCATCACTGCCCCCAGTTATTACATTTACGGCATTTAGCAGACGCTCTTATCCAGAGCGACATACAGCAGTGCTCAAGTTATTACACCTGATCTTAGAACTTTCGCTGATTTCTTATGGTTGATATACTTAGACTTGCACAAAGTATCATAGGTATCAAAAATGTTTTTCAAACACTTCAATACTCTTTTTTATTTATATAATATACATTGTATTATAACTTCACCGTGAATGGGAAGAAATAAACTGCTATAGGCTGAAAATGCTGTTATATGTAAATCCACTGTTTTTCATTACATCACAAAAACACAATAAACTGAATTATTTCAAGTTTTAAAACTTTAACAAGGTAATCATACATAATACATCAAAGTCATTTGTCATGGCAAAAAAAATTCCCCATGAAAAATGTAATAGATGGGTCCTTTCTTTCCCTTTTTGCCTCTAACTCTGCTGATGACATGTCTCACTAAATATATATTTTGGTTATTGATAAATTCCCTCTTTTTAAAATTAGATCATGCCCCCTGTCAGTGATTACTTAAAAGACCTTTCTGTAAATAAACGAGGGTCCTCCGGCAGCACGCTTCACCCATGGGAGGAAGAAGCACAACAAAAGCAGCACTCATGCTGGACAGAGCGCATGGTTGGCCTTCAAAAGCAGTCTGAGCTGAGAAGTGGAGCAGGCCACAGTGCCGCACTGGGCCTCCTTCTGCTAAGTGATCTGATATCTTCCAGGTCACTGAGGACGGACACAGGCCAAGGAGGTCCTCGGCGTTGGTGACGCGGCTGGTCACAGGCACCGAGGCAGACATACTGCTGGGTTAAAGCAGCGTAAAGGACCAACTGTCCCTTTTTCCCCCGTTTGTCACTCTCTCACACTGTACGTGGGGCAACAGAGTGGAAAGGGCTCAAAGAAAGCAATCAGACCCCATTAACACCTTTGCACATGCCACTCAGTTCTTTACTCTGTGTCACCAAACTGCATCAGCAGCTATAATACGTGAGAGAATGATCCCTGGCTTTGTCCGTGGCTGTGCTGCTTTTTCTAAGCTTTTTCTAAGGTGTGATGTTCTTTAAACCGAAGTAACACAGGATAATGCCCAAGGGTACTGATCTGAAACCAGTGTTTTTATTTACTCCTTATATAATGGCTTTAATCATTCAAATGTAGAGGGATAGTGATTCTGAATCATCCCTTAATGGAGCAAAGATCTGGAGGCAAGAGAAGGCAATAACTCTCTGAAGATCAAGGAACATTTCATCATTCATCCAGCACCCCTCGGGCCTATTTGAAGTCACCAGACCCCCTGCAAACTGAAAATGTACTGAATTGACTAAAACATGTACATCATTTACGATTTAATAAAATATCACACTAACACAGTTATCGTAAGTAAACTAGATTGATGTGATATATTGTGTTATATTGTGAAAATAAATCAAGGAAAGTCAGTGCATCATTTATCCCAGTGTTTGTGTGTGTGCGTATGTATGTGTGTGTGTGAGTGAGTGTGTGAGGCGCAAAACCGATTCGGCCGTAGAATTCACCCCAGCGAAGTGTAGTATCAGCAGGGGTCAACCCAGGTCAGAATTCTAAGGATTAATCTGCTAATCTCAGCCACATCAATGGCCCATTTACAGCTCCATACAGTGTGTACTTGAGTGTGAGCACAGGCCATTCACTTAAATGTGTTTCATAAAGAATGCTGACATGCAGCACCTCACAAAGGAAAACAGGATGACTGATGACACACACACCCAGCATATATATATATATATATATAGAGAGAGAGAGAGAGAGAAAGAGAGAGAGAGAGATTTTGTTTCAGATTATACAGACTGTGCTATATTATGATTGAATGTTCATGTAATGTTAGTATTCTTTACATAATACTCTTTATATGCTCAATATAGACTGTTCGAATAGATGTCAAAGCACATACAAGTTGAGAGAGGAAGATGGGGAGAGAAAGACACTGAGGTAGAGTGAAGAAGCAGAGCAGAGAGAAATGAAAGTACAGGGCCAGAGAGAGTGCTCATTAATTATAAATCACAAGGAAAGAATGAAAGAACACATTTGTGGGCTCCTTTTCAGATGTCAGATTCTTTCCTAAATAACACAAACCCCAACCCCCCCCCCCAATACCCTCCAAACCCCCTCTCTCCTCCCCCTCCCCTTGGGGGCCTTCACTTAAACAGCCGTACACTCCCAAGCTAATATTGGGGTGGGGGAACATGCCGCATTAGGAAGACACACATTAGCTTAAGAGAATGGGAAACAGCAGGGAAGGTCAGGAAGCACGGAGCCTGTGCAGCCAATCTATTGGTGCAGTTTAGGAATAATGAAGACAGCACTAGACTACACTCTGGACACAATATCATAACAAAGCATCAGCTTTATTCCACTATATGACAGGAATTTATCATCCAAATGGTAATGTGGCACATATTATTGTTGTCTCATGAAATAATGGGTGCCATATTGCCATTGTTGGTATCTTGGGAAGGAAAAGCATCTAGGCAATGTATCTAGTATTTCTGATTATGAGATTGTTATAAGACCATTATAAGAAGATTACAGTTTAAGTCATTTTACTAAGTTAAATTACCTCAATCCCTTATTTCCTTAAGAATTCTGGGTGACACTTCACTGACAGCCAGTGTCGGAAGGCTTCACAACACAGACAGATCATTCATGACATCAGACATAAAGCTACATAAACATAATGTTTTGTGAAGTGAAAAGACAGAACAACAAGAAGTTTAATCATAATATTCTTACAGTTAAATATAGGGATTTACAATAATCACAATGTCATTTGTTTGTATATTTTCTACATTTTGAAATGTTTTTGTATCAGCATCAGTACACAATTACCATATCGGTGCACTTCTAATTACATATATTTGACATTGGCCTTATTTTGTATTTGTTTCCAACATTAGCCCTGGACAGCCCCCAACCCTGCACATTTTAGAGTTTTCTCTGCTCTTACCCATTAAACTCAGAAGTGGCTTGTTAATTAGTTGATTAGTTGGATCAGGCATGTTGGAAGGATGGAAAACCCTAAATTGTGTAGAGCAAACGGGTCTCCAGGACCAGGGCTGTGAAACACTGACACAAATAGCTTTGTTTCCCCTTTGACATATGGGCCTTTATCTTTGCTTGGGATACACTTTCATAAATAGGCAAGCGTTTGTGAGCATTTTGTGCCACACACAGTTGCTTTTGGCACTTTATATAGATTGGGCTAGGTAACAGAGGGATTACATTTAGGTTACTGAGGCATAAAAGCAATGGGGAAAACTGGGTCACTATATAGACTCAGTCACACAGACACACATGCACACACACACACCCGGGGCACTCTCTTATTGGCTTCTTTAATGCATGCTTTATACATGCCGTGGCAATGCTATGACCCATTTAAGTAGTGTTATCCAACAACCCCCACACCCCCCCACCCCTATACACACACGCTCCCACAGCCTTTCCACCCCCACTTCTCACCCCGATGCACCCTGCTCCGGTGGGGCAGAAGGGTTGAGCAGAGCCCCGTGGTTATAAGAGTCGTTCCAAGCTACCACACACACACACACACACACACACACACACACACACGCACAGCTAGACAAACAGATAAACCCAGATGTATAAGAAGGCAAATATACAATGAACTCCTAGCATTCACTTGTAAAAAAGAAGTGTGAAAGTGCACACACTCAAACTAACAACAGCTCTGCAGTTCTTTAGTTAGCCAGTTCAAATACACAGCACACACATATGTTCTGCATTTAATTTCAGTATCCATTAGGGATGTAACAATGTAAAAGTAAAGTAAAGTAAAGTGGCCCCTTACAGTCACACATGAACACACGAAAGCACAGCACACAGTGTTAAATTCTTTCTCTGAATTTAACCCATTCACCAAGTGAAGCAGGGGGCTGCCACCAATGAGGGGTGCCCGGGGAGCAGTGTGTGGGGACAGTACCTTCCTCAAGGGTACCTCAGTGGTACCACTAGCAGTCCTGGGATTCAAACCCACAACCTTCTGATCACAGAGGCAACTCCTTAACCACTAGGCCAACAGAGTATAAAACACCCCCCCTCTCTTCTGAGTATGAATGTATGAGATTTTCCTTTTTTATGTCTGTGAGAGGGAGAGAGCCATAAGAGAGAGCGAGAGAAGCAAAATGGCAAAATGAGTCTCATGCCGGCGACTTAAAAAAATTAAGTTGAACAAACCATGATACGTCGAGTATCATATTCAATGTATCGCTCAGTCCTAACTTGCTGTTTCTAACCTGCCTAGTTTCAATTCGCCAACACAACATAGTCCAGCTCAATAGTGTAGCATTTTAAACTCAGTGTTATGTAGTGACCATAAACACCTAACCTGATTTAACCTGATAAATTTAGCTGTCATTTATCCAAGCTTGTCCAGCCAGTTTTTTGGAAAGAATGCATTTATGGGCAGAGCATGAATACTGACATATTTTCTATTAGTAAGCTAAACAACCATTGGTTCACACAAACACACGCACACAAACAAACACACACACACACACACACACACACACAGTCCCCATTAAATGTCAGCACTGTCAGAAGCCTTTGCTAACTAAGCGTTTAACCTTATCTGAACATGTTTATTGTTCATTTAGAACGACTCCCTTAGACAACTCTGCTGAACTGTAGCGCAGTTCTGTGCATGATAACCCTACTGTGGAAGGAACTGATGTTTGCTAAATGATGGTCAAGCCTTAAAACAAAAAGTCATCATCCATCCTGAGCCACAATGAGCTGTGATAGAAGAGGGCTGATAAGGCCAACCGTCCCCGTTTGGGTGGGAAGAAGTAATCAGCCATCTGCAGCATGTGTGTGTGACAGCGCCTGGGGAACCTGAGAGCGATAAAGAGCAGACACGCTCTTTGAGAGGGGCTACACGAATACACCACGCGCACCACAGAAACCAGAGTCAGCAGCACATGCAGCGTAAGACTGGCTCATTGTCTTCTTAACTCTCCTCATGCCTCCTCAGGAGTGGAGAGGGAGCCCGTCTTTGTTTGGCTTGGCTCAAATCCACAACACTGCACACTAAGCAGTTCCATTCAGAAGGAGAGTGGCATGGTGTGTGTGTGTGTATGAGAGAGAGAGGGGCGTATAGTGCTCTGAAATGACCAAGGACCAGACTGTGCCACTTTTTTGTGCTTGATTTTCTTTCTCTTTCACCCCATAGCATCAGTTTCCACTTGTCTTTCTCTCTCATTATTTCTCAGTCTCTATCTTTCTCACGTTTTCTCTCTCTTTCACACCTAGCAATAAGCAATAGGCTGACAGTGGTACAGATCAGGTATAAATAGAGCTGTAATAAACACAATATAAGCAATTTGTTGCTCTTTCTCAGTCTTTCTCATTCTCTCTCTTGTAATTTCTCTCTCACATCCATTTTGCAGTTTGAGTGGCTCTGTGACCATATTGTCAGTTGACAATAGGCATAAACAGTCATAAATAGGCCCAAATAAGCCCAGTATCAATGGTCAGCTTCGAAAGGTGCTGAAGGTAACTCCCTGTCATTGTTTGTAAATGTGTGAGGAACAAAAGGAAGATTATCTACCAGCTCTCTCTCGCTCTTTCTCTCTGTCTGGATTCCTGAAGTGACCCTGCACAGCTGAGAGCCACGGCGTTGCCCTCTTGACCTCAGTAAGAGAACAGCATAGTCTAGGTCTCTCTATCTCCTTCCGTCACTATCCCATCACCCCATCTTCCTTTTGTGATCTCATTTCTTTTTCTAAAGCCTCTCACCACCCTTTTTTCCTTCCTGTCCTTTGTCTCTTCCATCTTCCAGACACACTCTTCCTATCCTACACCCTTCCCTCCATCTCCCGCAGTCTGACTTCCTTCACTCTTCCTACCCGTGTCTCGTCTTTAGCTCTCTTTCTTGCTGCCAGATCACCTTCAGCCTTAAATCACGCTGAGAAATTCTATCAAAACATCTGATTGGTACAACATTTGTGTTTTTAAGTACAATAGTTGAAAATACAAACTCTACAAGCCTTATGTTTAGTGACTTCAGCTACTTTAAGGGCCTATTGCTGACACAGGTGTTCAGTTGTGCACACACAGCTTGTATGATCTCCATAGAAAAGCACTGGCAATAGAATGGGACGTTCTGGAGCAGCTGCACTTGAGGCCACCATGCCCAGTGCCAACCTCGACTTGAGGGGTATAAAGCCCCACAGCACTGGATTGTGAAGCAGAGGAGCTGTGTATCACCCACAGTGATGGAGCTCCATTCAATGCCTCTGCGATAAGTTGAAGAAATGTCCAACTGCAGTACCTGATCTCTAATGATCACTGATGTTCTTGTGGCTGCATGTCATCAAATCCTCACAGCAATGTTCCAACATCTAGTGTAAAGCCTTCCCAAAGGGGTAGAGACAGTTTATTAATACCCTTGATTTCAGAAGAAACACTGGATGAGCAGGTATCTACAAACTTTTGAACATACGGTGAAGAAAATAAGTTACTGTCGATTATCATCCATTTTCATGCATTCAGTCTTGTTTTGCAGAAAGAAGAATCACATTTTTGTCACGTGTTTGTCATTAACGTAATTCTAAATGCAATGGACTATGTAACTGCATAATTACATTTGAACTGTACAGTAAAATGACAATGGTAACTTCTTTATGAAGAAACTCTTGCGTAAAACTGTCTGGAATGCCAGCTATTGTCTAAGAGTCATCCCAGGCATTACTGTTCCACTTAGGATAAACTCAGACCACACATACTCTCTCTCTTTCATATACACACACACACACACACACAGCAGGTCCACTCTGTCAGTGTACAGCTGAGTGATCAGCCTGAGAGCTGTGTTCTGGGATGACTCGGGCTTTGACAGTTGCAGATAAATACAGCACGTACAGCAGAGTCTGGAGCAATCAGTTTACACACTCAGAACACTATTAAGAAAGTTAAAGCAAGTGGGTGGTATACAAACAAAAGAGAGACAGAGATACAGAGAGAGACAGAGAAAAATGGGGAGGGGGGAGAGAGAGAGAGAGAGAGAGATGAAGAGGAGTCCACAAAGCAGGCATGGGGGTTCTAGCAACCAGAAGAAAAGATACAGCAGCAAGTAGAATACTGGGGGGAAAGAGAGACAGAGAGAGACTGAGAAGTAAGGAAAATATAGAGAGACAGACAGAAAGAGAGGGGAAACAAAAAAGGGAAGTGGAATGGGATTATTCCATAAATTTCACACACACACACACACACCAGCAACCCAGCAAGTTCTTCTCTGCTCCACTCAGAAGAAAAGACTTCATAGAAGACAGCAACATGGAGAGACATACAGAGAGAAAGAGAGAGAGAGAGAGAGAGCAAGAGAGACAGAGAGAGGACTCAAATGAAATGGGATCACTTCATTGATTCCTCATACAAACACAAAGCACAAGAAGAAAATATTCCCCAGCACTGGGAAGACTGTGGAGTTCAAACGAATGAGACAGCTAGAGAAAGAGTACGAGATAGAGATGAGACACAACTCACATGGCTGATAGTGTATCGACTTCACACACACACACACAAAGCCGGCAAGTTTTGCTCTGCCCAGAAGAAAATAGTGTAAGGAGACATACAGAAAAGAGAGAGAGAGAGAGAGAGAGAGAAAGAGAGAGACAGAGACACACACACACACACACAGACGGGGTGGGGGGTGAAGAACAAGTGAGAGAATGGGACAGATGAGCGTCTCCCCTCTCCTCATCCTAATACCTCCGTCTGGGTGCTGGGGCTTTACGACCACACAGCCATTTGGTTCAAAGACCCAAAACAATCCCCACCACACACACACACGCACACACACACAGAAGACACAGAGACCAGTTGTCCAACAAAGACAATCAGAAGCACTTGTAGAGAGGCTTGACCAAACAATGTGAAAGAGTGTTAAAACCCAAATGTTTGGGGTCCAGTCTCTCTTTTTATCTCTGTCTCTCTGTCTCACTGCTGGACACACAACACACGCAGAAAGAAGCAACAACGGCCGCAAAAACTGTAAAGAATCTCCAAAAGAACCTGCAAAGCCATAAACCCCCAATCCATACCTTTCCACGCGTGGACAGAAGGAGGCTTTCTTTCCTCACTTCAGGAGAGAATCCCAGCTGATCAGCTCCGTGCACAGCACTGTACACTCCACTATGATCCAGTCTCTTTCTCTCTCTCTCCTGTTAACTCCACAGTGTTCTTCCTCTGACCATGTGAAGACCGAAGAGTGTATCCGGCGAGAGCTCCTACAGGGGTGTGAGTGTGTGTGTGCGCGTTTCCCTCTCGCGCTCGCTCTCCCCTCCCCTTTCCTCCACTCCTCCCCCTCTCCTCTCCTCCCTCCTCCCCCTCTCCTCTCCTCTCCTCCCTCCTCCCCAGATCCACCACTGACAGCCTGAGCTCTGGCTCTTCGCCCTCCAGTCAGGAGAGCCCCCTCTTCACCCTCTTTGTGAGTGAAGTTCTTCAACAGACCCTGGCAGTGCTTTGCTGAAGGCTTCTGTCTGAGTTCAGAACTCCTCGCACAGCCCACCACTGACACACAGCAGCAGCCCAAAGTTTGGAAACGCTTTCTGACAGAAGGATTTCCCTCCTTTTAAAAGGCTCTAATCACGGAAAACCAAACATAAGATTAAAAAAAAAAAAAAGTTTATTGGAGTATAATATAATAACGATATAATAAATAATAATATTAATTAGTGTGTAAACATTATTCAAGTTTTAGAATCTGTTATTTTTTGTCAGTAGCTTCTGTCTACTGTAAAGTTCTTTCAGAGAAGAACAGCCATGTAATAAACATCATCTAAATAATTTTTTGAGGAACATGAAACTCATAAAAAGCCCAAGGAAGTTCATCAGATGGTCGATGCTGGTCCTCTTGAGACTCGATTTCCAGCTTGGTGTCGGGACCTGTGAAAACAAAACACCAAACTTCTTAACGAAGGAGACGAGAAGAATCCCAGAACATTCAGAAACATATTTCACACTTTATGTGGAAGCACAGCAGCCCCAGTTTCCCATTCGTCCACTTGTATTCCCCCATTCTCTAGCCTCTCCTTTTCCCTCAGAACCAAACAGACCGTTCTTTTTACTGAGACTTTAAGAGTGATTTATGTAAATGAGCTCTGTTCTGATTGGCTGCAGCATATGGTCCCTGATTCTAAAAGCAGTCCGGGGCAAAACACTCCTTAGAACTTCACCCAGAGTGGGCGGGGTGTTTGGCTCCGGTGCCAAATGTGAAGTGGACCTACGTTGGCCGAACGTGGGTTTTTACTGGTCCGAGCCTCTGTGATGTCACATGGGGTGTGTGACATCGCCTAAGCATCTCCTTAAAACTTAAACCCTTTTAAGATTTACAAACATCACCCAACCCCCCGAGGGCTGGGACCCACCGACCATAAAGTTCTGAAGGTTTCTCAGAAGTTCTCATTCCCTGGTACATATCAGTTTTATTTCATCTGGTTTAATACTTTAATAATAATAATAATAATAATAATAATAACACGCCTCTCTCTTTGTTTGTTTTTATTTTAAGACAAGAGCAAGGATGGCATAAAACATGATACAGAATATCACTGATAAAATGACAATCGCAATAAAGCCAAACACCAGATCCACTGTTTCTGTTTGTGAGGGACGTTCATTTGTCTCCTTCCTGGCATTGCTGGAGTCCTCCATGTTGATCATCACTTCATCACTTGTTTTCATCTGGCTCTCACTGCCAGAGGCCTCTGTCTCCACAGGAGGTGAGATGGCACTGCCAAGACCTCCGAGGTTAGATGGTTCTGGAGTTAGGTCAGGATGATCTTTGGGGTTAGAAGGTCCTGGAGTGGTGTCAGGAAGGTCTCTGAGGTTAGAAGGTCCTTGAGTGGTGTCATAAAGATCTCTGACATTAGACGGTCCTGGAGTTGCAGCAAGAAGATCTCTAAGGCTGTTCATGTCGGTTTTGTCTGTTAGACTTTTGGGTTCATCCATGCCGCTCGGAGTCCTGGGTGGATCAGGAGCTGCAGGTAGCCTCCAGTCTGCAGGAGCGTCTATAACAAAGTGGTGCTGAACTGACCTTCCGGATTCAATCCTTTGGCTCCTTGTGTACTTTGGGATGTGAGAATCGGACGGAGTTCTGTTCTCTAGAATTTCCACCATTGTGACTGAGTCGTCTTGCCCGGTGCTGTCCTTTCCACTATCGTTCTGTCCATTTTTCTGCTTCCAGGAAAACAGTCCAAAGCATTTTGAGAACAGTGATGTTGTCTTCTTGGTCTTGGTTACCTCAGTGTCATTTCCATTCAGGGAGTTCAGGCTGCCGTTATCGTCATCCTGGTCCTTTTCATGATCTGTGGGTATGACTCTGAAGGAGCTGAGAAGGAAAGAAACCCGCAGAACGGTGAGTAGCGTCCAGGTCTTCCTCCGCTTCTTCAACCCCCCTACACCCACCTGGGGATCCATGGTTGGATCTTCTTTCTTCTTTCAGGCGTCTTCTTCACTGGAAACTCACGCTCAGCTCAGGTGCCAAACGTGAAATGGACCAACGCTGTCCGAACATGGGCTTTTATAAACTCTGGTGCCCCTGATGTCACAGGGGGCGTGTCACTTCACCTGAAGATGTGTGTGTTAGTGAGTGTGGTGATGTCACAGGGGTCATGACTTCGCTGCAAATGTGGAACTATGCATTGTGACATCACTATGTTCCAAATGGCTGATACACACTGCATAAGCAGCCCCTGAAACTTTAGCCCTCATCGTAAGTCCTCTGTTAAAATGATAATTATGTTAAAATGATAAATAAACATTTAAAACTCCACCTAAGTCTTGCTGTTTAGGCTTTTGATGGGTGTCAATAAGGGAGTCTTAGACCAACGAGACCCCCCAATGTTTTCCACCCACTGGGAAAACAGGGTGACAACAAACACAGCCTTTGTACAGGCGGGCGCAGGCAGGAATGACGTGGGATCAAGGAGGGTGGGCATCGCTAATCAAATCTGTGCAGAACTATATAACAACCATTAGTGGTAAAAGAAGAAAGAAAACACACACAGACACACATATATACACAAACACACATGCACACACACAAAACTCACACACACATACGCACACATACACACACACACACGCACACACACACACACACTCTCTCTCTATTTCATGCACACTTTAAGGAAAGGAGATATCCCGGCAAAGCCTACTGATCACATCATCCTTTAGTTATCTGGAAAGCAGGGGAGCGTGGGAAAACTCTCTCTCTCTCTCTCTCTTTCTCTCTCCCTCTGTCTCTCTCTCACACATTTGAGGGTTTAAAGCACAGGAGCCTGTCGGGAGTGGTCACAGCTTATAGAAACAGTGTTATTGTAAGAGCACCCGCTGGAACTGCTGGTGAATGAGTAACCGCAGCTATGAAAGCTGATCAGTAAACAGTGCAGCTGTTGGTGTGGGTGGCACTGAGTTCCTCAGGACGTTTCCTACTGACTGAACCTGAATCTACGCCCTGCCACAGCCGTCACTCTGATGCTCTGACGTAATAGTGTTGCTGCAACAATCGTAACACAGAGGGAATCCAGAGGAGTGAGCTGCATGAAACACAAACGCCTGAGGCTGGGCACAGTGGGAAGACCCATGGAGTCTGGGACTTTAGTGAAAATGGCTGAGGAGATGATTCACTGTGTCAACTACACTCTTATAAATAAAAATGGCAGTTTACATTAAGTAATTAATCATTAAATGTTTATGCTACAGAGTACTACTGTAATTATGAATACTTTCAGTCACACATACCTGCCATACTGGCCAGACGTGTGTGTGTGTGTGTGTGTGTGTGTGGGTGTGGGTGTGTGTGACGGAAAGTATTCATAATTACAATTGCATAACTGTCATCATAAAATTAGCATAAATAATGATTAATCACATAATGTAAACTGCTATAAAAGTTTTGAACTATAGAAAACTATCACATATTATACATGTTTTATCCTATAGAGTACTATGTTAATTATGAATACTTTCAATCACACGTACATATTCCTGCCATACTGGCCAAACATGAGTGTGTGTAAGATAAAAATGAACAAAAAGCAGCTTTTGTTTTAGCCTGTTTCGTGCTAGTAGTACTACGTTAGTTAATAGATCACTTTCTAAAAGGCCAAGTTTCAGAGTTTCCCAAGCTCAAAGCAAAACCATGCTCACCACGGGCACACTTGACTGACAGCTACACTGATCTAGCATTCAAAGAACCCAGTGTGAAACCCAAGAAAAAGATGCGCAGTGCACCTTGTGTGTTTTATGCCTTTCAGAGTCAAATTATCCCTGAAGTCATGTTGAGGTTTGCATGAGCATAAAAATTGAAGCCAGAACCCAAACCTGTGGCGTCAAGACCCAGCCTGAGCTGACCGATAGGCCTACTCCTGTTTTTGAAACCCAAACCCCACCCAGACCCGAACAGGCTCGCATGCACTAACAGAGATTATTACAGACGTTTTTCCAGAGCTTTGCTTGAACTGACTGAAAGTGTTTATCAGTATATTTTTATCAATTTGCTGATCTGGCAAAAAAAAAAAAACAGCTTCCAGTGTCCTGTGATCACCATGCTAATGTTCCTCTCACCGCTTCTGCTACTTGCAGCAAGTAGTAAAGGGGAGCAATTCATTGTGACCCAACACCTCTCATCATCCACAGTTTCACTGAGGGGTACAATGACACACTCCTCAAACTCCACAGCCATTCCAAACGCATAAGAAATCTATTGTATTACAAAAAAACAGCTCATTAGAAAATATACCGAGTGCAATGATGCAGGTGAAAAATCGTGCCGAACCTGAAATTTTATTGTAGCCCACTGGGCTAGGGTTGGGGTAAACTTTCTGTTTAACGTAATGTTGAGTTGTTTATCAATTTTACTTGAAAAACAAAAGGGGTTTATGACACTCTAAGACTGTTATCAAATGGACAAAACTGAACCTTTACGATGGTATGCTGTTGTTGTCTTCAGCTATGCATCCTTTTGTCCGATTTTATAGAGGCCTTTTGAAGCAGACTTTGGACGGTAAACTCATCTTGACTGATGACATTTAGGATAATTGTGTACATTTCATTTTCACTGAATTGGTACGTTTCTATGCCTTTGAAACACTTCTTATGTCTTTAAAGTTGTGTGGTTCATGGCAGTGCCCCGGATGAACTTTGTGCAGAAAGAAACAAATGTCTTAAGACATCAGTTGGGGTGGGGGTTGTGGTTCTTATGGTTCTGCCTGATGCACAAGAGAGAAACATGTCTAAACACACGCACACACACACACACACACACACACACACAGAGAAAGAGAGAGAGAGAAGATTCCATCCAGCCAGCGGTGTGTGTAAGTGTTAACTGAGCTAAACTTCCTCTGGCTACCAAAAAAGACACACCTTCCAGCCCTCTGGGTGTGGGTGACATTGTGGTGTCACACACACACACTCACGTGTGTGCATGTGAATGGAGCTGATGCATGTGAAAGGGCCTTAGACATTGCATTCAAACATTTCTGTTGAATGGTAAACTAGCAAAAGAAAGAACACATTGTGAGAACATGGCTCCAAAACCACACTGCCTTATTTCACTTGTGCAGCTCCAATTAGAGTTCCAGGATGGTCTCACTGACTTAAGCGTGTCAAGACATGCCCCCAGACTAATGACTGAAAGTGCTGGGTTCTCCCTCAGAATGCCTTCCTAATGCATTTAACATGCTGTCACTCGACCCCCGTGTGTTTTAGTACATAGCTCTGTGAGTGACAGCCGCAAATGAACCAATAGACAGCAGTCTTCAATAAGGGCATGTTAGAGTAACACATGTAATACACACCAGGAAGTGTTGCTCAGACATGCAATACAGTTTCAGAAATCCCAGGTTTTAACCCTTGTGGGGGGATTTCTCTGATTTTTCAAAAACATTTCTGCATAATGTTTGAAAGTCATTTAGAATGGTAGGATGTAAAAAGTGCATTGAAAATACTTACAGAATCAGATTGGAATCAGGGGTCCCAATGTCTACAAAACATTTATACAGTTGGAGCCATTTAATCTACAAGTGTTTTCTGAGTTTTATATGATATGTTGATAAAAGTAAAGCAGTTGTAAATTTAAAATTATATACTTTCCTTTGGATCTTAGTTAGCCTAACAATGGTCTCCACGTCCCTCTCTGACATGAATATATATTGAAGAATTTGTTTTAGGCCAAATATTATCTCAAAACTGTCATAAAAAAATGTCATCAGGAAGTGTATTCATAACCATTTAATGTAATGATTTTCTGTCTGGTTCCACTGTAAACAGTTCTGACTCTGTAATTTTCTCTTTAACCACTCAGAATGACTCTTAACCATTTAATTTTAATCAGTGAAATTTCACTTTAAACTGCAACTTCATTCAGTTTTAAATTTTTTTGTAAATGTCTGTGGGTAAAGTGGGCCTTCATTAAAGGGACAGGTTTTACAGGAGCCACCTACTAGCAGTCAAAAATAGAGGTTACCACTTTAAAATGTGTGTGTTGTGTGTGCATGTGTGTGTGTGTAAGTGTGTGTGTGTGTGTGTGTGTGTGTGTGTGTGTGTGTCAGACACAATAGAGCAGGTGAGCCTGCTTTCTTATCTCTTATTTTCACAGCTCTCCAAGTCTGATTAGCACGAAAGAGAGGGAGAGGGAGAGAGAGGGGGGGAGAGAGGGAGGGGGAGAGAGAGAGAGAGAGAGAGAGAGAGAGAGAGAGGGTGAGAGCAGAATGAAAAGAAAAGCTATAAAAAGGTTCAGATAAAGATGAGGAGATAAGAAGGAGAGATGGAGTGAGAGAGCTGTCTCTCCTCCTTCCTCTCTCTTGTATCTCTCTCATCTCCCCCATCTCGTCATTTCTCCATGTATCTCTCTTTCTTTCCCTCTTTCGTTTTGCCTCGCCCCTATTTTGCTCTCTCTCTCTCTCTTTTTCATTTTCCCACTTTTCCATCTCCCTCTCTGTATTGCTATTTGCTACCCTGTCCTTACTGTCTCTCTCTCTCTCTCTCTCTCTCTCTCTCAGCAATCACTTACAAACTCAGATTGAAACCAGGGGTTCCAATGTCTACAGCACACATGTAGCCATTTTATTTACTCTCCAAAGGGACCAAGTCTTCTAAGTTTTCTATGTTGTGTTGAAATGCAAAACAGTAAATCAAAAAATGTACTTTGCTTTGGGGAATTTTTGAGGACTCTCTCTCTCTCTCTCTCTCAGTCAGAGTGGTGGGTTTTTTTCTGATTGATATGGTTTATTCATTCGGGCTACAGTGCTCTTCTGCTGTCAAGGGACTTCCTTTCCCACAACACTACAGCCAAGCTAGGCAACACCGAGCACAGCTGGAGAGTCACCCCCCCCACGCTCACACACACACACACACACACACACACACACACACATATACATACACACACACACACACACACACAC
>JBBPCZ010137276.1:0-21196 GCA_037974445.1 Brycinus macrolepidotus | reverse complement strand
TTCACTGGAAGTAAGGGGCCACCTGAATTCAATAATTAAGAGGTGTGTCCCAATACTTTTGTCCATATAGTGTACTTGTGGGCTGCTTTTTCCCTCTATTTAAAGAGAGTGAGTGGAGGGCTGACGTGTGCCTGGAGGACTGAACGCTCCGCTAAGCATGTCAGGCCTGTGTGACTCAACCCCGCTTCAGTCAGACGCACTGGAGTGTGGATTGACGACGTGGTTGGGATCTGTAGAGGATGAGAGCCGGGAGGAACTCCACCGAAGCTCAGAGTCGGCAGAGGCCGCTCCCTGTGAGAAATCAAAGATCGGTCTCCAATATTTCAGTGTTTTTAAGAGAGCAAACCAGACACACAGTTGAGGCACTAAATGAATTCACCATATCAAACCTTCTGTGATTAAAGTTAAATAATTAGTTATAACAATAAAATGTTACTTTATTGTCTTTAAAAGAAGCTTAAACAGCTTTGTTTTCCACTTCTTTCAGTTAATTTTTGTACAGTACTCAGCTCATATATTTAATTTATTTGTGGCCTAAAAAACCCAGAATACAGCTTACTCAAATGATCATCAAAATGTTCAATCACAGACAGTTTGATATAGTGGATTTATGTTTCCAGTTTGCTGTCCTAAAAATTATCTGTATTCTTCCATATTGCATTTTTTTTTAACTTTCATTGATTTTTAAATCTTACTTTTATACAATATTTTATGGTTACTTTTATTGCTTGCTTTTTATTCTTTTATGCTTATTTTTAGACGCTTTATCCTTGCAGTATATAGAGGTTATTTTGAGGATCACTTGAAAAAGCTGCATTCTGGGTTTATTTTTAGACCACAAATATTGACTATGAAGTAAAGAGGCCCCATATAGTCATGAGTGAACACACCATGGCAGACAGTGTGAACAATGCATTTAACCCAACGAGGGGCACCCGGGGAGCAGTGTGTGGGGATGGTTCCTTGCTCAAGGGTACCTCAGTGGTTCCAACAGCAGTCCTGGGAATTGAACTCACAACCATTTAATAAAAGGGGCAAATCCCTAACCACCAGACCACCAGCTGCCACCAGTGGCTTGTTAGAAGTTGGATTCAAACCTACGCCTCCAGGGGAGACTTGAATGCCGCCCCTTAGACCGCTCAGTCATCCTGTTAGAGTATTGTACAAAAGTAAACTTACTAGAAATTATGTGTCATGTACAGTAAATGCAGTGTTTAAAACAGAGGTAAAATATTTTGAAAGTGTTGGTTAGTCTGTAGTCTGTATAGCAGATCTACAGGCTAGCTAGTGTAGCAGCTGAACGGAAGAAGTTTTCATATGTTTTGAAGGGATGTGGTCTGTAACTTAATAAAATTTCATCTACAATAGTTGACAACTTTGACAACTTGCTCTTTGTTATGTGCAGCAGCTGGAAAGTTTTTCTGTTATCAAAGACTCATTTCTTGGAGCTGTACCCAACCTGACACTGCTGTGGACGAATGACATTGCAGTAATGACTGTTCATGGCCATTGCAAAACTGACAGGCAAAGTCATACACATCATTCATTTCATTCACTCAAGTCCAAGCCGCTGACTCAAGTCCAAAGTGGGCATCTTTTAGCTCACTCCAGAACAAGTTCAAACATGCTTTTACTTTATCGGCATGCCGTTTTTAAACATATATAACAGATGCATACCTAAGGGAGAAGCCAGGACCCCTTGAAATTTCTAAATGCACCAAAAAAGCCCCTTGGCAGCAATGACAGTGTGCCTAGATCCCATACTTGCACTCTTGCATTCTTATAGTACATAATGAACCCAAAGGAGTGGTATACTGGTTAACGTAACATGCTGCGAGAGGTGAGGCTGTGGGTTCAAATCCAACTCTGAGTAGATTTTAAGGCAGCTGGTGGCCTGGTGGTTAGGGAGTTGCCCCTGTGATCAGAGGGTCATAGGTTCAAATCCCAAGACTGCCAGTGGCACCACTGAGGTATCCTTGAGCAAGGTACCACTACCCTGGGCGCTGCGTTGCTGGCTGCCTCCTGCTTCACTTGGTGAATGGGTTAAATACAGAGAAAGAATTTCCCACTGTTCACACTGTGTGCTATGGTGTGTTGACGCATGACTGTAAGGCCACTTTACATTACTTTACTTAAATAAAGCATTACTGCTTTAATTTCTAAAAACTAACACAATGCTGGAGTTTTGTAATGGTTAAGGTTAGGGCTGGGGGTAGGGAAGGGTCAGCTTTTAGATGAGCATTTCTACACAAATTTATAAAAAGCAAAGCATTAACACTGTAACTTTAGATACTTTTATAACATATTTGATGGCTTTCCATAACACTAAGCTGTCTTCTTCTGCTCAGATGGTCTCCTGCTCCATGCCTCTAATCCACACGACACGTATATACATGCATACTGACGCACTTGCAGAATAGAATACTAACCCATTTTTCTTGCTATCAGACAGACCTCTCTTTCAGGAAGTATTTAAACCTGGCAGCTGTTGTTTAGTGAAAAGGTATAAACTCCATTCATCAACATAAGCAGTTTTCTACCTGACAGCTTGCTTTTAATTACCTTTCAGAACTGTAGCGTATCACGAGTCAGAAAGAATTAGCCACTGGAAATAAAGTCAGTGTAGTCCATTAAACTCAAATACACAGATACTTACGCTGATTAACATTAAAATGTGCTAATCTACCGCAACAGCCTTGAAGTGTTTATGCTGTACTGATGTGTAGCCTTATGATGGACACTGCTATGTTTTTTAATGTAATCATTACAGACTCCCTCTTATAAAGAGAGCAACATCTTTTATCCTAAATATGAGCACTGTAACTCTTTGTGACAGTAATATCCATATCCATATGCACATTTAAATACTGTTTAAATGAGCTGTATTATTATTCACTCAGTAGCCCTTTAATGCCAAGGTGAATAAAGCATCTATGTGTCTTTGAGTCTACTCTTTTTGAAACTCAGGGACCGATGTTTGTGTGAGTAGCTCAAACTTTATTAAATCGAGCAAAGTATGTAATCAGCATATGTAATATCTCCACCCACATTTTGCATATGCATATGCATGAGGAAGTAAAGTGTGCCCTTCAGCAAGCATGCGGCTCATAAACTGTGTGTTTAGGCTCATGCACTAGTTTTGGCAGAATCCCTCTGATTTGTGTCCGAAACTGTGCTATCATTTAAAATACTCAATAGAACAGTGAAGACCATGTTGAGATCCGTGCTAGCTACATGCTAAACAAAGACACACATGATGAACCGGCAGATCTCATGTGTTTTTTTGTACAATACATGCTATTGAGGGTCATTCAGCTCTTCCAGTGAATGGCTGGGAGACCTCCAGGCATCTTTCTCCACAGTTCTTCATTCATATGGATTTAAGTTCCATTCCTAACTCAGCATGAAACACTTCTTCGACTCAGCTCTTTTCTCTATGTCCCTCCATTTCCACACTCTCTGATGCGACTTCGCTTCGCGTCTGGGTGCCAGGCGGAAACATCAATTGACACCATAAAGGTTGCTTGCTCCCCTCGCTTGAAGGACAGTAGGTCTCGGATCATTTCACTGCATAATTTGGGCAGCACTAGATGAGGAATTTCCCCAACATTTGAACCCGGTGGGGGGCCATACTTAAAGCCTTTTCTTCAGGGCTGTCAGCAGGACAAAATAAAGCAGACAGCAACAAGCCCACAGGCCATTTCACCATCATGAGTGGGAGGGGCCAGTAAACAATGGGGGCATTAAGGGAGCCATGGGGCTTTGTTTTCAATCCGTTCATCATTTTTATGGTGGCTAAGCTATGGACTGTGTGTATCGATCGTGCAGGGGAAGACTCAAAGGGCTGTGATGAAGACAAAATAATAGGATAGGGAACGGGGATGAGAGGAAGAAGTACTGTGAGAAATAAGGGTGTCATTTTAAAAATAAATGTGCCAAAAGGGGCTCTTTGGAGCCACAGAAGAACCACATCTGGAACCTTCAAAAGGATGGTTCTTTGGAGAACTCAGTTTGAAGCCATTGAAATCAAAGGGAAGAAGTATTCTTTTTTTCTATTTTTTTGTATCTTTTAGAGTACTTTTTACTCTCACCCATGGGGTAGGATGAGGGAGAAAGTCATGTAAGAAAAAAAGGAAAGATACATATAGCAAAGCTGTCAAAATGACAGTAAGTTATGCTCCTCTACTGCACCTCAAAGGCCGAGTGCTCACCTAGCTCTTGGCAGGTGAGCGTTTTGACTTGAGGTGGTCATCCTGCAGTGGCATCATCAGTCTGGTCCAGAAAATCCTGAAGTGAGGGTGACAAAGTGACAGTAAAGCTGCGGCATTCGCTATGTCCAAGTTTTTTTTTTCCCTGCTTGCGTCTATGGCGATGTCCTCATGTGCTTTTGTTGTTGTTTCCACCCCAGCTCTGCCCTACCATGTGCTTTTGTTGGGTTCCACTCCGGTTTTGCCTCTGTTCCATCTGTGAAGAATTAGTTGCCCTCACCAGTTGTGTCTCATCCAGTCTTGTGTTTATAAGCCTCTGTGTTTCAGCGTTTCCTTGTGTTTTGTCCTATGTAAAAGTATTTCTATGTGCTCCCGTGTTTTCTTTTGCCATTTTGTTTTCTTTAATAAACTTTTCCAGCTCACACTTACATCCTGCTCCATCGACTCATTCATTCGTGACAAAAGCACCTGGTGCCTGTGCTTTCACAGCCAGGATGGACCACTGGACCATCTGGGTGGACACGCTGCATCAAAGAATATGTGCTGGGCCAAACACTAAAAACAGGTCACCTGGAAATGATACATTACCATTTGGGCTGGACTGTTAATTGGACAAATCAGGGTCAAACTCTGAGTTTGGACACTTGACCAGTGACGGCAGGCCATGATGCTGGATGGGTGGGCTAAAACATTGTCGGTCGGCCCACATCTGAAGGCCTACCAAGAAGGACTCGGTAAACCAGCAATATACAAAGCAAAAAATATCTTACCTGAATGTTCCTTACAAGGGCCTACCAGTCAAGGGCAAATCAGCCTTTTTAAAAGTGTAGGGGATTCTCAGAGAGGGAGGTAAGTGATTTCCACTTGAAAAAATATTAAATCATTATTAACATCCTGCACTTCTACAATTCCTTAATGTCAACAGTATGCAAACAATGTCAGGTTTTAATGTACAATGTGGCGTCACACCATTACTTGCTAAATTCATCAGCATGTCCTACTATCAAGTATTGACTTCAGATTCTTTAGTTTTCATATCTTATAAAACAATAAGACCACATTACCACCTCCAATGTGCATTATTTTCATTAACATTAGCCCATTCACATTACGGATATTCATATCAAGACAACATTGCAGCAGTAAACTCTTCACAGCCTAATACAGTATTGTTTCATACCTCAATTTTTTTGTCTGCTTCAGATGCCCTTTTCTCACACATAACGTTAGTTATGTAACAAACTTTAAATGTGTTTTCTCTCCTCTGGCTCTGATGGATTGAGTATCATTGGTTGGATGGCTGTTGAATCAATCTAGCTTGACCTGCAGACTGCAGAAAAGTGGTGCTGGACACTGTGGGTTGAAAATAGCCCCCATGTATATCTAGTGGGCGTTTTACTCCAAGTAATAAGTCCCAGTGCATTTAACTGATAGACTGTGAATCTGGGGCTGGAGCTGAATCAGCCCCTTCTAAACCAAATCACATTTTTCTCACAACCTGTTGATGATACTGTTCCTAACAGAAAAAAACAATATGATGAAAAAAATTTAATCTCATTTTAATGCCTTTTGTTCTTTGATAGAGAAGGAGGGTTTAGCCCTACTAGTCCATTTATAACAGCTGTCCCTGAGCTTGACTGATACAGATGTTAAAGGAACTGATACAACTGGAGAAACACCTGGGATCTTCAGACTACAGAATTTTGAGTGTGACTGGAACCAGCCCTCTATTTCAATACTGTTTTAACACAGCTTTCCTCATATGACTTTGTCATTTCCCCTTAGGAGAATCACTGATGCCATTTAAAGGGTAATTTCATCATGTATTAACTCAAGTGCAGTTTGTTAGAAGATCCCTCAAAGGTGAGGTATCAAATCAACATAATTGACCACTCAAGGAGCAGAACTTGGCCCTGATTTACAACGATGAGATGCTTCAGCAGACAGTTAAGTACTTCCAATTCTCTACATTCAAACTGAACTAATAATTGATGATGTACTTCTTGTACTCTGGTACTTCTTGTAGTGTTCTGGGTAACGCTAACCCCGGTAGATTTATAAGCAGTTTCTACATTTTATAAACCAGCATTTGGATGTACAGGAAAAACACTGGATATTAGCATCAGCTGAAAATTCCCATATTAGTGCGTTCCTACTCAAAACTATTGATATACTTTCCTTATTTTGGTCTGCCAGCTTTCAAGTTGGAAAGATAATGCCTGCAAGCTCATGTCTATTTGGATGGCTTCCATAGAACAGAGCTTCCTAACCTTGGTCCTGGATGCCCCCTGTCCCTTCTCACTTTAGTGTTTTCCCTGCTTTAACGCACCCACTAGAGCTCAGTACAGGACTGTTAATGGGCTGATTATTTGGACCAGGTGTGGTGGCAGTAGTGAAAACATTAAAAACACTATATTACCAACAGTGCCACAACCAGTAAGACATCATACCCAAATGAGTGATGTCAGTCCTTGTTCCAGTCTAAACTGAAACATTAAGAGGTGACAAACTGTGGCTTCTCCTGCGAGAGCTGCCGATTATTGTAAAATCACTGATGCAGTATTTACAGTTCAACAAAAAGCCCCCATCCGAATGAGGGATACCACACACTTTTGCAAATTTCCAACTGACCCTGGCTGTCAAGATGTGACATATTAGTTATGCCCTTTTCCAGAAGCTGCTACATTTCAACCAATCAATCAGAAAGACAAAAATTCATTTTCCTGGTTGAGCAATCATATAAATGCTACCTTGCTCTGAGAGAGAAGGACAAAATGTATTCTTCCAGATGAAGCAAACCAGAAGAAGATGATAAGAAGTTAACTCTGCACATTTCAGTTTCCTCAGAGATCTAAAGTGCAACATGATTTTAGAGCCAAGTAGTTCGGACGAAAGAGGACCGCAAAGGCCACTCAGTGTATGATTGGACATTAATCTAATGACACAATGTCCACTCAAAATACGAAAGACAAGAAGGAGAAGAAGAAAAAGCAGGAGGAGATGCAGAAGAAGAAAAAGTAGGAAAAGAAATAGAAAAAGAAGTAGAAACAGCAAAAAAGGAGTAGAAGGAAAAAGTACAAGAAGAAGAACTACAAAAGAAGTTTGATATTAGAACGCAAGGAGCACAAGGGACACTCAAAGAATGAATGGACATCTGTCTCATAACACCTTGTTATCTCTTTTTATTTCAAGAAACAGAAAAAGAAGGCAGAAGAAAGAAAGAAAAAAGAGGAAAAAAGGAAAAGAAAGAAGTGTACTGTTTTTGTCATCATTGCTATAGATATCAGAGGCAATTTCCTGTGCATTGTTTGTCCCTGCTCCATTAAGTAAACAGTTTGAGAAGATATTAAAACACAAGGGCCACTCAGATATCGGACAATGGTCAGCCTCATGACCCAACACTGTGTTGTTATAATGTCACTTTTCACTCCAAGTGGTCTAAATTGGCCCCAGAGGATCCTGTCCTGACCTGAACACACTGTTACCATCTGAAAGAGAAGCTATAACAAACAACATGACACACACAGAAAAAGCGTGATCCAACTTCCTTGAACCCTGTGGGAAATTACAACGTGGCTACAAAAAATCCCTGCCAATTGAGAAGAGTCCCCTATACATGTATCCCCCGGGTCTTGCTCTGCACAATCCAATTAGAAAGCAGGGCTCCTCCATTGACTGGTAATCCTCTGCTTTATCCAGTTTGTCTTGCTCTTGCCTGGTCTGTGTCAAACTTGTTGAAAATACAACATTCTGGGAACAGTATACAAGGCTTGGGTTGCCATGTGAAAGAAAAGGCCACTGAGGGCCAGATGTACATACACGAGAAGATGCAATATGCGCACACAGTGTGGCTAAAATGAATACCACACAAACTGAGCTATGCCTACGAGGTGCAGTGAACAGAGTTGGGGCTGATGTGGTCAAATGTTATATTAATTACTTTATCATGTAACTGTTTAAACTAGTAGCATTACAGATTAAATTCTTGCAATGACTCTGCCAATACTGACTAAAATTCATTTCATTAATTGCATTTCTTACTTTATTAATTGTATACAATGCTGTTATAACAAAAGTATCATATATCCATCTTATATCGATCATTGCCAACAAACACTAAAACACTAGACTCACCAAAACTGTATCTGTAAATATGCATCACCAAAATCTCCCTCAATCCTTTCAAGTCTTCCAACTCTTTATTAAGGTGGTAATATGTGGGTGTGATTTCAGACGCATAAGTATTTGGACATTGATGCAATTTTTGTTATTTTCTTTCTGTATACCACCACAATGGATTTGAAATGAAGCAATCAAGATGTGACAGAAGCATAGATTTTCAGGTTTAAATGAAGGGTTTAACAAAAGGTGTTCCTTTAAGGTTTCAGAAGTTACAGCCATTTTTAATTGAGTCCGACCATTTTCAGTGGCTCAAAATAAACTGGATATGTGACTGACAAGCAGTTTCATGGTCAGGTGTGGCCGGTTCCCTTGTTATTCTATGACAAATTAAGTAGATACAAAGTCTATGTAAGGATTTGTGGAGATTTGTGTTAACTTATAAAACAGGGTTTTATACAGATACAGTCACTGCAGATTCAATTCCTGGAAGACAGTAATAACAAAGACTAGGCAGATTCGTAATCCTATACCATTCCAGGTTAAACAGGGGCAAACACGATCAGAGAAGCAAGGCAGAACACATAATCTAAAAAGGGCAGAGCAAAAGTCAAAAACCAAGAACAGGAGTATCATGGGCAAGACTAGAGGCATGAGTAAAAAACAAACAGAGGTCAAGACCAGTGCAAACAGAGAGAAAATACAACAAACCATTCAGTACACCAGTGAGGCAATACATCACAAAGGCTTCTTAAATTATCCGTCATCAAATAGTGATTGAAACAGGAAGTTGATAAATAACTACTTCCCTAGTGGTGAGCAGGGTGAACAGCATTGCTGGACATCACAGTCTGGAGTTGATTCAAAGCACTGTATTTGCATTTGGTAGCTGTTCACTGGAATTCAACATGAGCTTCAAAGAGGAGTCAGTGCAAGTGAAGGAGGCCGTCATTATGCCAAAAAAGTAAAATAAAAAAAAATAAACCTATCAGAGAGATATCTAAAACTTTGGTTGTGCCCAAATCAACAAAAAAGAAGGAGTGCACTTGTGAGCTCAAAAGGCCTGGGAGACCACAGAAGACAACTAAAGTGAATGATTACAGAATTCTTTCCTTGGTGAGGGAAATCCCCTTCACAACATCTAACCAGGTCTTGAGGAGGTAGGAGTATCACTGTCAAAGTCTACAATCAAGAGACCCCTTCATGAATGTAAATACACAGGGTTTACCCTTAGATGCAAACCACTGGTAACCCCTAAGAACAAGAAGCCCAGATTAGACCAAGATCAACCAGAATGAAGAGAAGAGAGAAGTATGGAGAAAGAAAGGGACAGCTCATGATCCAAAGCACCTCATCATCTGTCAAACATGGTGGAGGCAGTGTTATGGTATGGGCATGTATGGCTGACAAAGGAACCGGATCACTGGTGTTTATTGATAATGTGACTGACTACTGACAAAAGTAGTAGAATGAATTCTGATGTGTGTAGGGCTGTACTCTCTGCTCAGATTCAGCCAAATGCAGCAAAAATGATTGGAAAGTGCTTTACAGTGCAAATGGATAATGGCCCAAAACATACTGCAAAAGCAACCCAGGAGTTTCTCAAGGTAAAGAAATGGGATATTCTTCAATGGCCAAGTCAGTCACCTGATCTCAGTCCAATAGAGCACCTTTTCAGTTACTGAAGACAAAATTTATGACAGAAAGACCAACAAACAAGCAGAAACTGAAGGCTGCAGCAGTAAAAGCCTGGTAAAGCATCTCAAGCGAGGAAGCTTAGCATTTGGTGATGTCCACGGGTTCCAGACTTCAGGCAGTCATTGACTGCAAAGGATTTTCATTTTCAAGATTGAAAACAATACATATATTTTATATTCTATTACTTTGTCCAGTTACTTTTGAGCCTCTGTAAATCAAAGGACTCTGTGAAAAATGGCTGTATTTTCTGAAAGCTCAAGCAATACCTTTGTTGACCCTCTTAAATGAAAGCTGAAAGACTTCTATCACATCTTGATTGCTTAATTTCAAATCTATTGTGGTGGCATACAGAGACAAAATTACAATTGCACAAATGTCCATATACTTATGGACCTAACTATATACTTACAGACCTATATTCTCAAAGCAGTCGCTTTGAATATGGTTTGAGAAGGCTGAGAGAAGTTTTGGGATGTATTCATGGAACTATTGCGGACTATTGACTTCCAGTGTCACCTCACAGCAGCTGGAAAAACAAAATGAACAAGTCCTGGATGATTAAACTCATTTGGACTTGTAAATGTATTTTTACTGAATCATTCCTTTAAAGGCTGAAGAAAATTAATGCAAAACTGGCTGCTGCTAGTTTCTCAAGTTTTAATAAATTGAACCTAATTTTTAATCCCATATGGAGCATGTCTTGCCTCACTCAAATTCATATTCATTAAAGAAATCCAGCTTACATTTTTCCATGTCACATAAATTGTGTGTTTAGGCTTGTGTAGAGGTCTCATACACAACACACCTGCTTTGCAGGACAGAATACATCTTAATGGCATCTGAAACCAACAGTACATCTGAGTCGGCAGTACACAAACTTAAGCCACCACATTGTTTTGTCCCAAAGACATTGTCTTGCTCGGAATCATCTTTTTCGTTTTAAGTTTACTGCCAGTTTATTGCCAGATCTAGTCTCCATGGTTGTACCACTCATTTCCAGTGATTACTGATTAGGCTTTAGACAAGTCAATAGCTAGGAGTCATGCTAGCATCATAGTTTGCTGTAAGGTGGAGACCTTAGGCCTGAGTATGTCTAAGAAAATACAGTCAACACACCACAACACATCTGTAGTGCAGTCACATATTTCCCCAATTTGAAACGATGCACAGAAAAACTCCAGATCTTGCATTCCATATAATCATGTAATTAAGAGAGCTAAATCTAGCTGACACTGACCACATAGAAGTGAGATTTATGAACCCGTGTGTGTTTGTAAAGGTCTCACAATTTGTAGGCTGAAATAGCCACAGGTAATAAGGTAGAATAGAAACAACAGAAATGGGTGGAGGAAGGGGGTGCAGACTGTGGGCAAACATACTAGTTTATTTTGACAAGCACTTCTGAAACTGTGCTAATATATATACTAAGTGCTGTTGTAATGTAGACTGATAGGGAAGCAAATGTAATTTGCCTTGTGACATTACAATCATTTAATGTAAATATACTGTATATAGTACAGTAGTGTGTAATATAGTATACAGTAGCAAAATCCGTCACTGTTGGGTAGGGAAAGAGGAGGTAGATATCATTCCAGACTGCTCAAAAAAACAGAAAAATTCAGTCCTTCTTCAGTTCGGCGGTCAAAGCAAGGTGCTCCTCAGGCTGAAATGTACAGCCGAAGAAGAACTTTCGTCACTTACAGTCAGACATAATTTCATGATCACATATACTTTCACATATATTTGTCACAGCCGTATGGCACGTGCAGTGTCCCCGACCATCCAGGTCACCAGAGCACTTAACTTGGCATCACCCTCCCCCACTCCTTTCCCTCACAGTTTGGTTTCACCCACTCACCTGACTGTGTCAGCAATCACACTACTGTTTTCTTAAGTTTTGTTATTATTATTATTATTGTTGTTGTTGTTATAGCTGAATTTGGTGCCTCTTCTCCTCCTACAGTTTTTGAAAAATGTGGGCGTCATTCCAACATCAAAATGTCCAATAATATCCCCTGCAGTGTGCATGTATATAAGTGTATTAAAATGTGTCTCCAGAGAGAGAGTCTGTGACGTCACATATATGGCGGCCGCAATGCAATAAAAAGCGAAGAAACACAAATGCAAAGAAACAAACGTGTAGCAAAACACACAGCCAAATCATAAACAGACTTCAAGACACTAAAGTTCAGGTCAGTTATAAAAAAAGATGTGTGTCACTGCTTGTTGTATTAAAAATAATCAGCCCGTGAGTGTGGCTACGCGTCCTTAACCATGGCTTGGTAAGAGGTGGCAAGTTCACGCCCACCCATTTGTGCAGCGTTTAAACGCCAGCCACTGAATCAGAAGATCACAAGTTCAAATCCACGGTACAAGCAAATTACTTTTTTTTGCCCATAAAACCAAAGTTTGGGTTTTTACTACTCCAACTACTGTTTTTTTTTGCATTTACCACCAGTACTGCTTAAATAAAAGCTGCACGAGTACTTCCTGCAAGTGTGTCGCCTACCTGAACACACCAAGCTATCACGATAACATTTTGCAATATTTTGCAGTCTGAATATATTTCATGAATATGTTCATTCATAAGAATGAATATATTTCAATATATTTTACACTTTCACACTTATTTCAAATAAAATGCAGTGCATTTACAATGTATTCCACACATAATTTTGACAGTTTAAATACACTAAATTTTTTCTGTATTTGACCATTTAATCTTACTTTATCCTTTAGAGTTAGGCAGATAGTTTTTGTTACTGGGCCTTAAAAATTTATATATGTAAAATTTTATATACGTAAAATTTAAAATGTTTATCTCTAAGTGAGTTCTATTCTGACTGGCTACTCTGTATTTTCCTCAGTCCATGCTGAAACACTTCTTACAATCTCAGCATGAATGGGAGGGGCTATGCAGCTGTAGGCTGAATAGGTAGACATATTTACATATGTACTGCTTTTTGTGACATCACAAAGAATTCATTCAAAACAAGTTGTTTTTGTTGCTTAGTTTTAAAATATGGACTGTATGGACTGGTGAACAAAACTTAAACAATTCTTGCATTTTAGACCAACCTTAAGTGGTGAACAATTCATGTCATGATTTTCCATGATATTGACCCACAATAACACAAAAAGTGTACCATAATTTATACCAGTCTTCAGAGTGTTGGTCAAATGCACGCTTAATATACTAAATATAAGGTTTCACTCATTGCTGCACATTCTTCTCAAAATACAAGATCATTCCCAGTAAGTTCCTTCATGAAGGAGATTCTATTTTTTGCGCTCTGCTTTTGAAAAATGATGTTTTAAGCTGTTTTCACATCAAGGCAGGCTGCCATGCATGTCAGCTGCCTAATTTGTGTGCAAATGGCAAGACTGTGTGGAAGCCTACCACAAAGCTTCAGCTGTGTACAAACAAGAGTTGAGGTCACATGAGCGGGGCAGCCGAGTGCAGACCTCCGGAGGGCAAGTATAACTCAAGATGGCAGATCTTATACTAGTAAAACCACTGATTTATCTTTTTTTTATATGATGTGAATATTTCATGCCTTGCATGTGCCAGCACAGTGTTTTTAAACCCTCTCCAAAAACAGTTTTCCTCTAGACAGCCAGACATAAAATGAATACAATCAAACATTTACCTTCATTTGTGTTTTTTTTCCTTTTTCCAGGAGCTGATTCTGAGACAAGTCATTTCTCAGAAGGAGTAGCCTCAGAATAATTAAAGCAATTTTAATTCAGTGAGATGTTTATTCGCCTCAAAGGTGATAAGCTCTCTGTGTCCTTTCTTGTGTAACGTCATTACAGCTGACTTTGTTTTTCTAAAAATAGCTTGGAGACCTGAAATGGCCCTGAAAAGGAAAAAGGGAACCATGAAATATGCATGGCAAATAAAACTTGGGCTAAGTTCTCTGGAGAGACTGGCATGCAAAACTTTTCAATTTCCTAATTACCATGTTCACATAAGGTTGAGATATATGGCTTTTTTTTAACCCGATCTCCATCTGCCAAATCTGTAGAATACAATCGATTACCATGGACAGTAGGCGTCCTTCACCGCTTCCAGTAATGCCCCCCTTGCTGGGATCTTATGTTGTTAACACTAGCAAAATCAGTAATGACATTTACAACTGACATTTACAACATTTACTATTCTACCCATCATTTACCACTTTAGAACTATTTGGATATGAAATAGGATACAGACGTCGGCTCCAATAATGTTAACTTCTATTATCTTATCAAAATATCTCTGAAGGAATTCTTCCATGAAGAATTTATATCATTTGTTCAACCTGGACTCCCACGTTGTTATCCCCGACACATCCTCAAATTTCAGTCTTGGCAATGATGACAAGGAAGTAGTGAAAGCTTGTTCTCAGTTGGGTTTTTGGAAAGCCAGTATTGGAAGGCTGGAGGGGATTGGCGGAACTTCTTTTATCTGATGATGTCACATCTGCGCCGCCTCCGCCACACCCCCAGCGGTCTCAGTCTCCGGACTACTGAGCCAAGCTTTGTCTGCCACGCCCCTCTCTCCATGTGCACGTCTGTTTTGGTTTGGGTGCGGTACCCACCTGTCTCAGATCTAGCCTCCACGCTCCCTCCTGATTATGTTGCTAGGCTCCCCCTCGTTATGTCAGGTGTTTCCTCCCGTGTGTTAATTACTTTGAGTTAAGTGTCTCGTTGTGTTTGATTGTTTGGCTTTCTCTATTGGTTCCCGTGTTTCCCCCCCTTGTGTTCCCTTTGTATTCAAGCCCAGCTGATCCAGCAGTCTGGGGTGCGATCTCCCTCATATCTCCCCCCTCCATCTCTGCTTGGGACGACTTATCTACAGGCTGGGCTTCCAGGAGAAACCTCCAGTTTACCCATAGAACGTTCTAGCATGAAGTACTCCTCCTTATTCCTTCAAGGGCACCTTGATCCTGTTCTCTTTCTCTCTCTCTCTCTCGTGTCTCCCTAGAGAAAAGGACTGAACCAGTATCGCTCTCAGGCTCTGGAATCTACCCATATGGCTGCCGCATGCCGCGGAGCTTCGTGTTTCCTGGTGACTCCGGCTAAGGAGTAAAACCTCTCCTCGTGTTTGATTCAGTGAAGGATTCACTCCTAAGTGACCTGCTCTGAACTTCTATCTGAGATTTAACTGACAGAAAAACTGTTTGTTTTGTATTCAACAAAGTTGTTTGCGTTTCAGTGACCATTTACGTTTCCTTATTGGATTAAAGGTCTTTGTGTTCCTCTCACTCCTGCATCGATGTCCTCTTTCCCCGTGACAGACATGACAGATGTCTACATTTTTCCACTTCTTGTGAAAAGGCCTATAATTCTATTGTGTTTTATTGTCCTCAGAAAACCAAAATTCAGTTGAACGAAATGTCACAGTTGCTCAGTTCTCTACATTTATGCTCATTATAGTTGTTGTTTTTCAGAACAATTAAACAAAACTAGGGTTGTTACATCATGTACATTGCGTTAACTTCCATTACAAGTTTTTACTTTGTAAGTTGAATGACTTTTGTGAAAGGGAGGAAACCCACACCACCAGGATCTCACTACTGATTGTACTTTTCAATGTAAGTAAAATTAAATGTTTATTACAGATTGTGTGTGTATGCTTAATTGATTAAACGCCAAAATGATAACTAGAAATTTGATGTCTAATATGACTGGTAGTGACAGCCCTACGTGTTTTCTGCGTGTTAAAAATCTGTACTATTTGTTTTGTTAGAGATGGGGCTAGTTTTTCTGAGAGAAAGATTTATGAAACGCTACCAGCGTAGCATTAGTGGAGTTTTCACAAAACTGAAATCTGTTCTAAAAACTGAAATCTGTTTAAATTATTGTTTGGGATAATTGAAAAAACAATGCAGAAGTGCCCAAAAGAGATGAGCATTCCTTGAATTGTCCAATCATAATGCAATTCAAGGTGTAAAAATCCAAACACAGGGAAATTAAGCCTAGGTTCTCCTTACAACTGACTTTACAAAACAGTATATAACACTAACAAGCCTGATTACTCTATTCAAACAGCCAGGATGTCACTTGTCCCACAGCCTTTAAAATTCAGAGACTGTTTGACTTCTGCTTGAGGAATAATATTTGCTGATGCGTAGACATCAGGAAGGGCATAAGGAGGAGATCCATGAATGCTCCAGAAACTCCAGATAAAAATAATTAACTTTTTTCCAACGTGCAGGGTTTATTTTTACGTGGATATCTAACCTGGCTTACATGAGTTTCTGTGGAAAAATGTGTACCAAATATCTCAGTACAAAAGTGTGGCCAAACGTTTGGAACCCACACTAATATGAGGTTATAAAAACAATTGTATTCCTTTCAAGATGTAAGAGACAGTCATATGGTTATTGAAGTACAAACAAAACTTTCAAACTTTTCAAAGAACTGGTTAAATTTCAAGTTTATAACTGTGCACTTATTAGTGTAATGCACTGTTATGAGCAAAGAGTGAGAAGGCTTCTCTCTATATAAAACACTACAGTAAGGGTACAGTATTGCAAAACAAATGAAATATTCCACAAAACTTTAGTTAAAATACATATTAGTACATACATTGCTGGGAAACAGATTTAAAGGGCTAGTCTAAGCCTACTTTTTTGTTTTTCATGTTTTCATTCATCACTGATTTCTCATAATAATTCCCAGCATGCATTGCACAAATTATACAATCATTATCAATCCCTGTGGTGTCAACCAATTCTGATTGTGAGCCAAGTCACTGATGTATAGGTTAATAAATACAGCTAAGTCAGCATTTCAAATAGCCTGGCCCCCAAAAATCCACCCCAAAGTTGTTGTAGTTTTACAAAAGTTCCTCCCACCTTCAAGACACGCTATCAGAAGGGGGATTTAGTCTTTAAACAAGGAAATCTCACTCTGGAGATTACTTCAGCAGTACTTCACATAAGACTAGATGTTTAACAGCAGATGTGGTGGCTCATTTTTTCACTTGGCTAGACTGTCGCTTTAAAAAAATAATTTGCTTTTTCCATACCTTTGGGCTGTGGTGTAGACTTTCTTTGGTTAAAGCGGACTAAGGCTAAAGTTAAGCTGTTAACCCCAGCTGACCCAGACTCTCCTTGATGTTGAAAGCAAGCTTGAACTTGACTCAGATCCCAAATACTGTAGATCAAAACAGGCCAGGTCTGGTCATATGATGGATGATTACCTGACGCTTGCACAAGGCAACTAAGTTCTCCCAAACAAAAGCGCACACAGCATCATTTTTGCTGGGACGGGGAATCTCGCCATCGCTCTCTCTGAGTAGCAGCTGCTGCTTCCACATATTTGTTCTTAATAAGCTCTCACCACACCTACACCAGGCATGAAAAACATTGTTAGCTAGAGGCAAAATCCCATTAATTCCATCACACAGTCCTCATTAAAAAAAGACGAGCAGACATACAGGCCTAGGTAGAGAGCACCAGGCAAAGGGGGACAATGTCTTTTATTAGCTCTGGAGGTCTGGTTAAGGGATTTGCTTGCATGGCTACACCTACAGCTGTGAAAGTTCATCATTTTGCCAATTATAAAATGTAAAGGAAGCTAGCGATGGTCTGGCGTGTCTTTTCGAGATGTAACCTTATGCTGGAATGAAGAAGGCCAAGCTAGTGAGCAAAGAATGAAGCTGTGTTCCACGAAACCATTCCCATCCATGAAAATTCGTTTGTGGTAGGAATTATCATTAAGGAAAATAACTCTTCATTTCGGATACACATTGGGTGGCACGGTGGTGCAGTGGGTAGTGCTTGGGGTTGATTCCCAGCTGGGGCAGCTGAGGGTACTGTCTGTGTGGAGCACTTTCTTCCCGTGTTTATTTGGGTTTCCGTCCACAGGCAGGCACTTCAGGTGGATTGGAGATGCTAAACTGCACCCTGGGGGGGAATGTGGGTGTCTGCCCTGCGACAGACTGGTGACCAGTCCAGGGTGATTCTTTTGCCTTATGGCTGTTGTGTGTTCTTTGCATATTTTTCCCTTACAAAAAGTCACATATATGTTAACTGCTTAATCCTTACTAGGGTCGCGGGTGCCTGGAGCTTATCCTGGGGTCTACGGGCACAAGGCAGGGACTCACTCTGGGTGGGGTGTCAGCCCACCGCAGGGTTCACACACACACCATTCACTCACACCTACAGTCAGTTTAAATCTCCAATTCACCTGACACACATGTCTTCAGACTGTGGGAGAAACCAGAGACCCCGGAGGGCACCCACACCACCACAAAGAGAACATGCAAACTCCACACACACAAGGCCAGGACCCAGATTCAGTCCAACCCTGTAGGTGTGAGGCAACAGCGCTACCCGCTGCAGTTAACGAACTGCTGAGGCTAAACGGATGTGAAAAATAACTGAAGTAAGCTCGGACCACCCAAACACCTCTTGATATGCTTTTGTGCACATACTTCTCTCTCTGACATTAAGCATAAAAAAATTAAGGCCTAAAGGCACTTACCCCAAATTCTCTCTTTATACTTAATTATTAATTACTGCATATATATGGAAAAATGTGTACCAAACATCTCTGAAGAAAAAGTGTGGCCATAAGCTTGGAACCAACTACATTAATTATAAAAACCAAAATTGCATGTGTTTCAAGAGGTAAAACTAGTCATATATTACACAAAGTGTCCATCTATTGTCTGAGCCACTCATAGGGCAAAAGGCAGAGAAACACCTTGGACAGGTAGTGTATGTGAAAACTAACATATAAAGTGTGCAAATCCCATCATGGATTCCTTGCATGATTTGTCATTCTCAATGCAAACGTGGCTTATTATGATTGGCAATGGCACTGTGATTCTTGCATAACTTTGCTTTCTGTGCTAACATGGCATTTGAGTATTCCACGCATTAACATGGGTTTCACATTTTTTTGTCCTCATGCTTACATGCCAATGGTTAAATTCAGCTTGCTGCTGAAGAACAGCACTGATATACTTTTAACTGTCGACTTCATAGGAGAACCAGAAAGTGGGCCACAGGAAAACAAAAACAAGAATCTGCCTTTATTGACGCACCTCCCTTTGATCAAAGCCTGAGCCGTCATGTGTTGGACTGCTCTGTGCAGCGTGGAAGGAAAGACGTGAAATTTACACATGGAGGGAAGGATGATAATTACTAGTTTATCTCAGCTGCAGGTATGCCATTGCCATAAGAGGAGGAGAGTAAAACAACACAACAGGGAATGAGGACAAGCAGCGAGGCGAGGTTTCATCCTTCTGATACTGAATGATTATAGCTAATGATATCAAATGGCGATGATGACAAATATGCTGCAGATTTACTTAAGTGTGTTTCGACCCAGTGCTGGGCAGGATTGGTAACAGTCAAACAAATCACTGAATCATGACATGATTATATCTAAGTTAGCATTAATGGTACCCCTTTGCAAAAAGACTACCCTTTTAAAGTGTTTATAAATGATTTATAATCAGGTTGTTAATTAGATTGTAGAAAATTTATAAATCATTAATAAGTAGCCACAAACAAGTTATAACAGTTGTCATACGTTGATATAGACTCACTATTTAGCTAGATCTAGTGTTTTCTGCCTGAGAAAGGGACAAGATAAGCTCAGCAACTAGCAAGATCTGAGATCCTGCCAAATAGTGTGCCTGCATCAATGTATGACATTGTTATAACTTGTTTATAACTGCTTATTAATGATTTCCAAACTGTCTACAACCTGACTAACAATCTGATTGTAAATAACTCTTTATAAGGGTAATCTAATTGCAAAGTGTTACCGCATTAATTAAGTACATTTACTCACAAGTCATTTACTGGGGTGATGCTCCACCACCCAATCATCAATCCATTCATTTTCTGAGGCGTTTATCCTTAACCAGTGTCATGGGACTGCTGGAACCTATCCCAGCATTCACAGGGCAGAGAAAACCTTGGACAGGTCAAGAGTCCATCGCAGGGCAGACAAAACAGACAAACATTCACACACACAATTACACCTAGGGGCAATTTAGCATCCCCAGTTCACTGGTGTGCATGTCTTTGGACTGTGGGAGGGAACCAGAGCTCCCGGTGTAACATGTAGGACCTCTGAACTTTCATGGTGACGTGGTGACACATCCACCTCCTCCACCAACAAATTTAAGCAGCTATAAACCAGTCAACAAACCAGCAGCCCACCATCGAGAAATCAAAACTATAGCCTCGTCAGCAAACCACCCCCATGTCGATAAATCAGCTGGTGGCCTGGTGGTTAGGGAGTTGCCCCTGTGATCAGAATGTTGTGGGTTTGAATCCCAGGACTGAGGTCCCCTTGAGCAAGGTACTGTCAGCACACTTCTCCCCGGGTGCTGTGTCGCTAGCTCTTCACTGCTTCACTTGGTGAATGGGTTAAATACAGAGGCGAATTTCACACTGTTCACACTGTGTGGCGTGTTCACACGTAACAAAAATGGCCACTTTATTTCCGGCACCCCCCAGCAAGAGGCAGCCCATTACAGCAGCTCATTGTCGAGCTTTATCCTTTTTTTTCCATATTTTTATTCTTTTATGTTTTTGTGTAATTCCTTATTATACAGACAAACTTCTGTATTTATATTTATGTAATATTTGTATAGTGTACTGTTTTTTATATTATACGGTTAAATTGTAAAGGTTTCATTCTATTGTTTGTGCTGTTTCTACTTTCTTCTCTTGTTCTGTCCACTTTGCTGCCGTAACAATGCAAATTTCCAACCTGTGGGACTAATAAAGGCTTATCTTATCTTATCTTATCTCTTATCTTAATCTATAGCCATGGATGTTTTAAGACCCTAACACCCCTCTGGGCATTACTATGAAAATAATCCTCATTATTTATTGAATATATAGCTGAAATTTCACTAAGAATAATGTTGGAATTGAAAAGTACCATCACTGCTTTCAATTTCATGGTATATAACAGACAATATATTCCCAGCACTGTTTCAGCATAAAATATATTAGCACCGTCCTTGTGAGCTGGAAGGCTAGAACACAGTTACCCCTTATTTAGTTGTATCCTTAACAAACGTTTGATCATGCTAACTTCTTACATTAGATGTGTAGGCTCATAAAGTGATTAAGTGATAATTCGGTCATACGTGAACAGCACGAAATTCTTCCTCTGCATTTAACCCATTCACCAAGTGAAGCAGCGGG
>JBBPCZ010137231.1:0-21207 GCA_037974445.1 Brycinus macrolepidotus | reverse complement strand
AAAAGTTCCCCTTTGCTTGGAATGCAGTGTGATTAAATGCGTTATTTTTTTTTAACGCGTTATTTTTTTTCAAATTATTTAATCGCAATTAACGCGTTAAATTCCCACCCCTAATATATATATAAATAGTATAAATGTGATATATGTACAAATATTTATACACATATATATTATAAATATAAATCTGTATTGCATATTATATTGTAGTTTGTATCTTTACATATTGTTGTTTTATTCTGTTGTGCTTGTGAGACACCATCATCTGGAATCAAATTCCTTGTATGTGCTCGCTCACATACTTTCTGATGACAAATTAATGCAGAAAACCATGAAATTCCAAAAGCTCCACATACTTTTTCTTGCCATTGTATATTATATATACTGTGTGTGTGTGTGTGTATATATATATATATATAAATTGTATTTTCATATAAAATCTTAATAACATGCCCTTAATGTATTACGTATGTGGAATTTCCTATATATTGTGAGGCAAGGGGGCAGAGCACCCTCACAGGCCCGCAAGACTGAGCACGGGGCTCCTCACTTTACTAGAGCCAGGACTCTTTATAACACGGGCTCTCTGGTAGAGTAAAAGAGAGGATGGAAGAGACTGAAGGAAGTAAGACAGAGAGAGGACAGAGTGTCCAGAGACTGGAGAAAATGGCCCGATAGTAAGAGAGTAGAGGCCGAAAGAGGTAGAGTGGAGAGCCCATGCTGTGGTTCAGCCCTAAGTGGTGGTGGTTTTGTTTATGTTTTTGTAAACTGAGATGTCTTTGATTTAAATAAAGCTCCATTGTGGACCCGCTCTAGTGTCTCTGTGTGTTCCTGGGTGTGTGTTTAGGCCTTCCAGCCTGCAGCCTGTGGTGGCAGGTCTAGTTACTTTGCAAGATGGTATGCCACTCTAAGGTGACTGAAACCCTGCGACAGCAGGTTGTCCAAATGAATGGGATGCCAAAGGGATGCCCCTCTCAGCCATTGCAAGAGAGGTTGTGTGTTCCAAGTCTGTGATTTCAAGAGTATTGAAGCTTTACAAGGATACAAATTCCCCTAAAAAAGCTGGTCGTCCATGTAAAACAAATGCACGACAGGACAGGATTCTGTGAAGACTCTCAATGGGGAATCGGTTCAACACTGCAGCTGGAATTGCTCGCCAGTTCAGTGCTGAACAGGGCAAGGATCTGTCTCGGCACACAGTGTCTCGCCATTCAATTAGGACTGAAAGTCCACTCAGCAGTGACCAAACCTCTCATAAACAGAAAGAATAAAAAGGCTACACTTGCTGAGGAGCATGTTGTGTGGACAGAGGTGATGAGAGTAAGTTCAATTAATTTGGGTCTGTTGAAACATTGTGTTCAGCGTCAAACTGGGGAAAGACTGAACCCAAAGTGTGTAAAGAAGTCAGTTAAATTTGGAGGAAGAATTGTCATGGTTTGGGGGATGTTTTCTGCAGCAGTTGGGTCTCCTGTATAGCTACATGGCAGAGTTAACGCAAATGTTTATCTGAACCTCCTTTACTAACATGCAATTCCTTCATTGCAATTGTCTCCCAGTGCCCTGTGTCAGACTGCAAACCAGGTTAAGCAGTTCCTTGAAGTTAAGAACACTGAAACCATGAAATGGCCAGCCCAGAGTCTAGATCTAAACCCCATAGACAATCACTGGAAAATCCTTGGCAACAAAATAATGGATAAAAATCCCACAACAGTTACCAAACTGTGGAAGAGACTGCAAGAAGAATTGACCAGGAGCAAACCAGAGCAGTCTGAGAAACTAGTGATGTCCTGTGGGCCCAGATATGCAGAAGTCATTCATACCAAGGCCCTTTACACTTTCTATTAATTTTTGAACCCAGTAGCCCTAAAAAAATATTGTTTCAATCTTCTCTTCTGATACAGTGATTACTGTTCTCTAATTTTGATCTCGGTGTTTTTCACAAAATAAAGATTTTTGTTGAAGTGCCTTGGTAATTTAAAAAAGCATGCCAGTACAGCAGTGGGATAACCACAGCTGATATTCCATCAAATTTTGAGCAATGAAGATGAACAATATTTCAGAATAAATGTGTGTGTTTGTGTGTGTGTTTTCAGCTTTTTTCCCTGATACATCTGATAATATACATATGATAATAGTATGTAGTGGCCCACAAGCTGCCAGCACCACCGGGAGCACCGGAGCCCGAGGCACCGCCTCCGCAGCCAGCACCGCCGGGAGCTCACCTTCAACCCTGATGGCTGGACTCTAAGGGGGGGACTGTGAGGCGAGGGGGCGGAGAACCCTCACAGGCCCGCAGGACTGAGCACGGGGCTCCTCCCTTTACGTGAGCCAGGTGAGCTGCGTTAAGGGAGGAGCCAGGACTCTTTAAAACAAGGAAGAAGGAAGGAAGAAGAAACTGGAGAGAGCTACCAGAAAAAGGAGGGAGACAGAGATGGGGGTAGAGTGGAGAGCCCATGTTAAAGTTTCAGCCCAGAGTGGTGGTGGTTTTGTGAAATTGATATATCTTTTGTTTAAATAAAAACTCCGCTATGCACTTGCTCCAGTGTCTCTGTGTATTTCTGGTTGTACGTTTTGGCCTCCCAGCCTGTGGGTGGCAGCTGTTCCCCGGGCCGCACGCCACAATATATATGTATGTGTGTTTCATCTTTTTGCCCTGATTCTGGGCACTTTTGTACTGGGCGCAATATATATATATATATATATATATTTATATGTGTGTGTGTGTGTGTGTGTGTGTGTGTGCATATGTGTCTATATTTTGTGTGCAATAAGTCTTACATTATATTTATATCTAATAATATACATGTATTAATGAATGTCCTCTATGTGGTACATAAATGTAAGTATGTAAATGAAGTCATTTTTTAAGCCTCAATGCAAACCATAACAATATATTATTGCATTCGGCCCAGTAAACTCTTTGGTGGCTGGTATTAGTCAGCTTTGGCGTGCTTTTTCCCCATCATTTTCTGAGAATGAAGTTGCGCCATCAGTAAACCTCTGCAGAAATATGCCTCTTATTTGCAGCCACTTCCAGAGCGAGTTTTATATGTGGAAAATTGACACAGTAACATCAGAAGGTTTCCATTCCAGTTATATTGCTCCCTGTTAAAAAGGTCCAACAGAATAATGACCACCTCCTGTCAACAACAATTTCTCTCTGTTTTTGTTGCTCTCTCTCTCTCTCTCTCTCAGAGCAAAGGATCTAATACAGCAGGTGTCCGAGGCAGGTCACGAACTGGAAACAGCAAAGGGAGATAGGGACAAAGCACTAGCAGAGCTGGCGAATGAATGCAGCCACCGCCGGCGACTCAGGTAAGGAAAGAAGAGGAGGAAAGAACTCAGCTCTTTAGGCCTAGACAGAGAGAGAGAGAGAGAGAGAGACAGAGAAAGAGAGAGAAAAGAGAAGAAAAGCAACGAGGAGGCTGGCCCAGCTCTTATTGGCTAGAATGAGTGTATGTGCAGCGTCCACAGTAGCCGCTACAACCACAGCACGACAGGAAGAACACTGCAGATGGGAAACACTTGTGCGTGTGTGTGTGTGTGTGTGTGTGTGTGAAAGTGTGTGAAACTGAGAGCAAAAATAGAGAAGAGAAAAACAGGGTTTCAGCTGAACCTGATTTCAGTTTATTGGACTTTTACAGTCTATCAGCAACAGTGGGGGACATCCGCGTCTTGGAAGGGTTTCAACACACACAGCATTGCGTTCACTGTTTTGAAGTAATATATGATATTGATGGAAACAAGCACATTTGAATGCAGTAAATTTAATGCATCACACTTTCCAGTGTGGGGTAAACAGCCAATATGAGGACACTGCATGGTTGAGTAAGGGGCCGTGTGTGTGTGTGCGTTTGTGTTTGCGTGTGTGTGTGAGAGAGTGGCGTGACGAGGGCCCAGTGCATGCATTTCTCATTTCGAAGTGGAAAGGGTTTTTCCGTCCATCCTCCTCATCTTCCTCATTCTCTTTTTTGTCTCTTGTTCTCTCTTTTCCTAGCTTTCATTTGCTCTTTAATGCTCTTTTTACATTATCCCAGAGTTCTGTACAAATTCTGATTTACACCCAGACAGATGATCCCTTTTCTACAGAGAACACTTAAATGTGTTTTTTTCCTGCGCATTTTAGTGCACAATTTAATGTAATAGTTTTGCACATATAAGAATATATTTTACCATGGGTGCTGGAACCATTATATTTTAGGGGGAACGTGCCACCCCACTTTTAAAAAGCATTCTTTTAAAAATCCCCCACTTATCCGCCCAGCGATTTGTATGAGAGAAACAGCCAAGACGCTGGGAAACAGTGCAGCATGTGCTTACACTTAGAAAATCTAAATATAATATGGTGAGGGCTGCTCAACCCTTTGCATAAGGCCGTATGCTGTCTCAGCTTGGCATGACACATAAACACACACATTAAAACGTTTTAATGAGTAAATAATTAATGTATTTAAGCATTATCTTTGTTTTTGCCTATGAAACATAGTATGACATTAGAATAAATACAATGCAAAAAACAATAAAATATTGACAATAAAATATTATGGGACAAGACAACATACAATGCAGTTGAGAAAAGCAGTCATAGCACAAGTGTGAATGAAAACAGAATGACAACAGGTAATGTATTCTAGCAAAACACTGGTCTTCCTCTTATAGGTCACCATGTCTTGTTTGTTATACTTATTTGTTTTTTGGGGCAAATAAATGCTCAGTTAAATGGCTTTCTGTATCACCACATCTATATCATCTTAGACACAGCACTGTGTATAATTATTAAGCTTGTACGGTCCCTTACCGTACAAGGTAAAGCTGTCAATGTTCTCTGGACTACAAATGACTACACATATTGGACATTTTCCCCAGCTCTGAATAAAGCCACAGAAGATGTCCAAAAGCATCCAGACAGCCATTTAAATGAGCGAATTCAGCTATATTAAGGTGCTGACACTCCAGGATATTTCTTTAGGATATACTTTAAGGATGTATGTAAGAAGCTGTCACGAGGTGAGGTAATGCACAGTCACAGGTGATGAATGAAAGTGAAGAATAGTTTATTGTAGAAAGGATGTAACAATTGTTCCAACAGGGTATAATCCACAGTACAAGGAATAGTCACAAGGAAACAGGCAGGGTCGGTGCATGGGTAAGCAAGTAACAAAATGGTGATCAGTACACAAAAACGGCAACAGGCAAAGTTCGTAATCAAAACCAGAAAAGTTTGTACCAGGAAGTCCAATTCAGTGCAAGGGGGTAATCCAAGGGCGAAGTCCAAAAAACACAAAGCAAAGTCCAAGACACGAGTAATCCACAAAGAGTTCAGAAAAGGGTAAACCAAGGCACATGGGAGGGAGTTCATGAGCGAACGTTGTGTTACTTCCGGGTTTAAATAGGAGATCATTTCCTGGGGGCGTGACCCAGGGGCACGGTTAGAACTCTGGGGAACGTGATATATAGGATGTCTGAGGAGCTGTGTTGGGGGCATGACCAGGGGGCGGAGTTAGAACTGAGGGGAACGCGATCTATAGGTTGACCGAGGTGATGTGTTGGGGGGTGTGGCAGTGGTGGTGGTTGGATCCATGAAGGTACCCCCCTCCGAGGTCCAGCACTGGATGGCCCTGCAACATCGGGTCATAAGTCATAGAAATCTTGCAGAAGTAAGGGGTCCAGGATGTCCCGATGTGGGACCCAGGATCATTCCTCATACCCCTACCAATCGACCAACTATTCCAAACCTTGACCATGTTGGCGTACATCAAGGAGGTGTCGGACAGTGTAGGTAGGGGTCCCATCAATAATTTGTGGTCAAGGAGGGTCCGAGGTGGGTGAAGATAGCGGGGACTTGTAGCCCTTACGTAGGAGCGAGATGTGAAAAATGGGGCTGACCCGTAGGGAATGGGGCACCACCAATCGATAAGCAACCTGGTTGACTTGCCTGATTACTCTGAAGGGGCCAATGAAGCGAGGTCTCTATTTTCGGTTGTTGGGGTTGGTTGGAAGACCCTTCGTGGACACCCACACCAAGTCCCCCAGATGATAAAGCAAGGCTGCACGACGTCATCGGTCGGCTTGGCGTTTGGTCCGTTCTGTGGACATCAGTAAGGTCCGTCAGGCCCAGGTCCACGCCTGGTGAAGACGGTGTACTGCTGTGTTCACCGCTGGAACAGGTCCTTCAGGCTCTTCAGTGGGGAACCATGAGCGTTGATGTCCCGTAAGGGCCTCAAACGGGGACATCCCCATGGCAGACATGGACAGTTGATTGTGGGCCAATTCAGCCCAAAGTAAATGACGTAAAGTAGCTGGATTGGTCAAGCAGTAGCACCGGAGATGTTTCTCCAGCTCTTGATTAATTCGGTTTGGCTGTTGGACTGTGGGTGGTAAACAGATGTCAGACTGACTGAGACCCCCAGCTGTTTCCAGAAGTGACGCCATAAACGGGCAATAAACTGGGGGCCTCGGTCTGATAAAATGTCTATGGGGGGTCCGTGGTGCCGGACTACTTCCCGTAGTACCACGTCAGTGGTTTGGGGAGCCGTGTGGAGTCGAGGTAGTGGAACAAACCGCGCCATCTTCATAAATCGGTCCACCATTACCAGGACTACTGAATTTCCTTCTGATGGGGGTAGTCCAGACACAAAGTCCAACATCATGTGAGACCAGGGTCACTGTGGGATGGGTAATGCTAGAAAGAGTCTTTGGGGGCTTTGGGTATCATTTTTGTGTGCGGCACATACACTACAGGCAGTCACGTATTCAGAAACATCAGCTTGGATGGTGGGCCACCAAAGTGTCTCCGGATGTTTTCTAGTGTACGGATCCACCCAGGGTGCCCCACAAGGTTGGCATCATGTGCCCATTGGAGAACCTGGGGTCGGAGGTTGCCAGGTATGTACTTGATGCCATCTGGAGTACTTGGGGGAGGAGGTTATGTTTGTTGTGCCGCCTGGATTTCGTCCAATGGAGCCCATCGGACCAGAGCCACGACACAAGATTGAGGAAGGATAGTTTCTGAGGTAGAGTTTGTTTCTGCTGGTTCGTAAGAAAACTGACGAGAAAGTGTGTCTGGTTTAACATTTTTAGATCCAGGGAGATAGGAGAGATGAAAATTGAACCTGGTAAAGAATAGGGCCCATCGAGCTTGTCGCGGGTTGAGGCAGTGGGCCTCCTGGATGTTCTCAAGGTTCTTATGGTCAGTCCACACAAAAAATGGGTGTTGGGCCCCCTCCAGCCAATGTCTCCATTCCTCTAAGGCCAACTTGATAGCCAACAGTTCTCTATACCCCACATCATAATTCTTTTCCGCTGTAGTGAGATGTCGGGAAAAGAATGCACAGGGATGGAGTTTCTGGTCTGAAAGTGACCGTTGGGATAGCACTGCCCCGACTCCCATGTCGGAGGCGTCCACCTCTACAACGAAGGCCAGTTGTGGATCAGGGTGGATGACGATGGGGGCTGTGGTGAATCTCCATTTCAAGGGATCAAAGGCATCTTGAGCAATAGCAGACCATTGCAGAGTCGAGGGGGAATTTTGAAGAAGAGAGGTCAGGAGAGCAGCAAGGGAACTGTAGTTTCTGATGAACCGGCAATAGAAGTTTGCAAACCCAAGGAATCTTTGTAATTGTTTGATTGAGGTGGGCATAGGCCATTCTTAGACTACTTTTAACTTGATAGGATCCATGGTGACACCTTGGGGACTCACCTGAAACCCCAGGAATGTGGTTTGTCTGGTATAGAATTCACAAAGTCTCTGGTTCCTCGAGGGGGCGTAGGTCCTGGAAGGAGATCGATGTTGTAATCATAGGGACGATGAAGGGGCAGGGACGAAGCTTTATCTTTTGAGAATACTGCCGCTAAATCGTGGTATTCTGAGGGTACTCCCAAGAGGTTGATGGTGCCTTTATCTGGATAACAGCGGGCTACTCAAACTGGTGCAGATCTCAGGGATTCCGACGGGGCGCAGTGTTTGATGCATTCAGGTCCCCACTGCTGCAGAGTACCGGTGGCCCAGTTGATGATAGGCTGATGGGCCACAAACCAAGGGCCACCATTCTTGAGAGCCTCTTGAATGTACTCCTCCATGGCTCAAGTCTCTGGTTGAGAAAGCGAGTATAGTCTACCTCAAGGGGGCGTAGCGCCTGGAAGGAGATCGCTGGCGCAATGGTAGGGACGATGAGGGGGCAGGATGAGGGGATCTTGTGGAGTGTCCAGGAGGAAAAACTCACATAGTTCTGGGTGGTTGTCTTGGATGCATTGGGTTAACGGGTGGGTTTTGAATTCAGGTAATCCAGATCCCAGGGGTCGTCCATCCAGAGCTTGAACCGGGCGTGGGTGTTCGCAGAGGTGATGAGAAATTTTTAGTTGTCAAGCTAGAGTTCGATCTAGCAGATTGACTACCGCCCCACAATCCACCAAAGCTTGGATTTTGAGTTGATCGCTGGGGTTGTTGGACCATAATAGGAGAGTGGGTACATTGCAGCAAGAGACTGTGGGGACTGACGAACTTGGGCTCACCAGGAGGTCCCATTCCCCTGGCGAGCTGAGTCATTTCTTGTCTTGGTTGGGCGATCCGGGCGTTCGGGGCACTCTCATCTGTAATGTTCTTTCCCCCCACAGTAAAGACAAACTCCTCTCTCTTTCTTGAGGACTGAGTCGAGATCTGCCGATCTGCATAGGCTTCTCTTCCAGGTTCTTGGGGTTTGACGGGGGGGAGCGAGATGACGGGCAGTGACGAAACTCCAATGTCTCCCCCTGGCCTCTGTTCCTCTCTGTTCTTTCAGGTTTCTGTCTTTTTTCTCTGTGTCTCTCTTGATGACGTTCATCGATTTCACTTGCCATGTGATGAGTTCTTCGAGATTAGTTCCCCAGTCTCTGTTCACCAACTCATCTTTCATGGATTCTTTTAATCCCTGATGAAATGCGGTGGTGAGTGCAATGCTGGGCCACTCACTCTGAGCCGCCAGTGTGCAAAATTCTATAGCATAGTCCACAACAGATCTTTGGCCTTGGGAGATGTTTAACAAATGTCTCACCACTGTCTACTGTGATGATCCACATCGAAACACCTGCCGCAGTGCGGCCAAGAATGTCTATGAAAACACACTGATAGGGATACAGGCATCGAACTGTGCATACACAGCTTGTACAGGACTGTGAAAAAGCATTTCCTGCATTTTTGATGTTCTTTTTGTGGAATGCTGAGTTAGCTTTACACCAAATGTAACAGGAACCAGGCCTTCCAAAAGATTTCCACTTTTGACTCTTCAGTCCACAAAACATTATTCACGCTGTCAAAATGTGGCCCAGGACTTGGGGGTCTTCAAGGTGTTTTGTCAAATGTGAGAAGATCCTTTATGTTTCTCTGGTTTAGCAGTGATGTTTGCCTTGCAAATCTCATGGATACCAATTTTTGTAGAATGATAGTGCAGTAATAAACCTTTGCCTGCAGTTCTTCAGATGGTCGTCTGGGCTCTTGTATTGTAGACTGGTCACTTCTAGGAAGATTCATCACCGTTCCAAGTTTTCTCTGTTTGGAGATTATAGTTCTCAGCCTGGTTCCCTGTAGTCCCAGAGTCTTAGTAATGGCTTTGTAACTTCTTTCCCATTTCTGGCAAATTTCTTTTGAGTGCTTCTTGTTGAGACCTTTTAGCTTACCTCACATCGCTGGGAAGCCTGGGTGTGTTGTAATGGGATTGATGCCAGTTATCAACTACATTTGGTTAATTGGTTGACCAAGTCAAGTCAATTCAAGCACAGTGAAGTGAAGCAAAGTCACTTTGCTCAGGAAATTGAGTAAATAAGGGAGCAGTTACTTTTTCACACAGGGCTGGTGCTTCAACAAAGGACATGATCCTTGTTCTTTTTTCTAATTTAGTGTGAAGATCTGAAATGATGAAAGTGTAATAGACATGCAGCAGCAGAAGAAATACTTTTTTCACAGCAGTTTTTTTCCTCCTTCGATCTTGTCCTTAAACTCTTCTAGACTCTTCTAGTTTATTTAACCCGTGCATTCTTTGTGTGTAGTAATGGGAGGCGTTCTGCCGAAGGGAGAGAGTGTGTTTTCCTGAGTATTCTCTCACTGTGGAGCAGAGTGATGGGAGAGTTGTTTGGGTGGGAAAGGGGTTCAGTGTGCTCTGACCCAGCATGCTGTCAAAATGTGGCCCAGGGAAAACACCATATTCTACACTGTTTTCCCACTTCACTATTGGTGGTGGGTGGAGGCAGTAATGAGTCTCTCTCTCTCTCTCCCTCTCCCTCTCTCTCTCATAATTTTGCCATATCTGACATATCTGATCTGTCTTTAGTGCATTGACATTCACTTTGTGTTGGCTCATGAAAAAAGAAGTATCACTCAATTCTTCAGAACACACAATTCCTTCTGGATTTAAAAATCGTTGGTCAAAATTACATTCTTCAACAGGATAATGATCCCAATTGTGCCAGAATGATGTTTTGGCCTCTCCAGTCTCCAGATCTTTCTCCCATTGTTCTGCAGGAATGAGCCGGACTGACAAGTTCGAAATGAGCATCCAGCAAATGAGACAGAACTGTTTCCAGTCTTGAAAAGGTGCTGGCAGGGTTTGGACACAAGTTATTTCCAAAAATTGCTGGAAAGGATGCAGCGAATCAGTGCTGCTGTGATAAAGGCAAGGGGTGGTTATTTTGATGAAACTTGTTACATGTAAGTATTTCTAAAGTATTTAGTGCAATAAAAATTTGAAAGAGCAGCATCTCGTTCATTTTTTTTAAAAAATCCGAGGGTGGGCCCAAACATGTTGTAGCATTTTCTCTTTTTTCTCTCACTCTTTTCTCTCAAAGTTCATGTCATTAGACTGAGAGGGGGGAGAAAGTGCTCCCTTGGTGGCTTATCTAAAGCACTGTGACCAAGTGTGATCTTTATGTGTGTGAGAGAGAGGGAGAGAGAGAGAGACTGTGCTGTTATTAGCGCTTTGGATCTGATAAATGAGTTTTCTTTCAACTATTTTTTTTTCTCTCTCTTGTCTGATGTTCTCCGTTCCTCTGAAGATGGTAAAGTGCACTCCAAAGTACACAACGTTTTAAGTACATGCTCTTTTAAGTACACACTCTTCAGAGTACACACACTTTAAAGTACGCACTTTTAAGTAGGTACTCTCTAAAGTAGGCTTCACATCTTTGAACTGCCCCCAAAATCGTCAGAGCCGGAACACAAATCACACTGATCACGCAACGATGAAACACTGGTCCCTCCATAACCCCAGCACTGTCTTCTTAATGCATCTTTTCATGTGACTGTGAGTGTGTGTGTGTGTGTGTGTGTGTGTGTGTGTGTGTGAATGCACTGGAGAAAGTTATGGTTGATTTTAAAATAAACTTCACATCTATATTAATAAGATACCAACATCAACACATTTACAGTGGCAACTAAGAGAACTAGGCCATTCGTTATGTCCATAAATGTCAAAACACATTTACAGCAATGCTAATTTCTCCTTACCCCCCATTGAAACTAATACTGGTACACATAAACATTCTTGTCTGTTCTAGATTAAGAATATTCGAAACTTGTAAAAGTATGTTTTATCTGCAGCTTATAATAAACATTAACATATATTCAACCTTTTAATTTTACAGATATTCCTTTAGTACAGAGGCTGTTCCCATTTCTAACAACAGGTTCAATAACATACTGACATATATAGAACTTCCAAAATGCCTAGAGTGATCTTTTTTAACCAAACAACTAGAGAGTAGGTAGTGAACGTGTGCAGGTGAACGTTTCTTGTGGAGAGCCAAACCCTGTCACTAGCGTGGTACAATCATCCCAGTGGGGGCCAGGAGCGCTGCCGATCTGCTACAAAGCATCTCAGGAAGCGGTCCAGCTGATGGTTGGTCCACTTCGTCTGACCATTCATCTGAGGATGATATCCGGAGGAGAGGCTACAGGACGAATTGATCAAACGGCAGAAGGCCTTCCAGAATCTTGCAGTGAATTGAGACCCTCTGTCCGAGACGATGTCCTTGGGGAGCCCTTGCAAATGGACTACATGCTCTAATGTTATTTCTGCGGTGGTTTTGGCTGAGGGGAGTCTGGCCAGTGCCACCAAATGCACAGCCTTGGAGAAATGGTCCACAATGGTGACGATAGTATTTTTTCCATCCGACTCCGGCAGGCCGGTGACCAAATCCAGTGCGATGTGCGACCAGGGGTGATGAGGGACTGGCAGGGGCAACAGTTCTACTGAAGATGGTTGATTTGATGTTTTGGCCCTGGCAGACACCACACACACCTGGACGAACTCCTTCACATCTTCGGCCATGGAGGGCCAACAAAATGCCCTCTGGATAAACATCAGCGTTTGTCGGGTCGCCAGATGGCCAGCAAGGGCAGAACAGTGTCCCCAATGGAAAACCTCTGGCCCGAGAGTGGATGGGACGAAGAGGCGTCCAGGCGGGGTCTCTGCTGGAGGGGGCTCCAAGGTCTGTGCCTGGTGGACACAATCTTCCAGCTTCCATCGTAATGGAGAGATGATGATGACCGATGGAATAACAGGCGCGGGGTCCACCCGGGGGGCGTCAGCTTCATATTGACGCGATAAAGCGTCCGCTTTTGTATACTTTGGTAAAAAAGATGGAAATCAAACTGTTCAAAAAACAGTGCCCACAGCGCATGCCGAGGGTTTAACTGTTTACCTTGTTGTATGGTCAGTAAGTTTTGGTGGTCTGTCCAGACCGTAAATGGCTCACCGCCGCCCTGGAGCCAGTGACGCCATTCTTCCAGGGCCCACTTGATGGCCAACAGCATACGGTCCCCTACACCTTTGCCGCTACTGAGTGGGGTTAAACTTTCTGGAGAAGAAACTGCTAGGATGCAGTTTCTGGTCTGGACCTTGCTAGGAAAGGACGGCTCCTACGCCCACATCAGAGGTGTCCACCTCCACAATGAATGGCTTGCTGGAGTCCGGATGAAGAAGGATGGGAGCTGTGGTGAAGAGTAGGCATAACTGATGAAAGGATTGAATAGCTTCAGGGTTGAGATGAAAGGTGCGAGTGGGTTTAGTGAGTGCGATAAGAGGCGCCGCAACTGAGCTGAAGCCTCAGATAAAGCAACGGTAGAAATTAGCAAACCCCAGAAAGCGCTGGAGCTGCTTAAGCATCTTGGGTAGGGGACAATTACGCACAGCTTCCAGTCTCTGGGGATTCATGGCCACACCCTTCGATGATATCATGAACCCCAGCGCTGGTGGAAAGCGCATTTCTCCAACTTACAGTACAGTTGGTGGGCCAGCAACCTCTGAAGTACCGCTCTCACATGTTGAACGTGTTCCTCCAAGGTCCTGGACTAGATGAGAATATCATCTAAGTAGGCGTAAGCCCAACGACCCAGCATATCCTGCAAAACGTCGTTAATGAACTGTTGGAATACAGCAGGACTATTGCACAGGCCGAAGGATATTACCAGGGTCTCGTAGTGTCCGGTGGGGGTTATGAACAGCGTTTTCCACTCATCACCCTCCCTGATTGGAACCAAATTTTAAGAGCTTCGTAGGTCCAACTTGGTGAAAAGAGTGGCACCAGATAGGGCGTCCAGGGCGGTATTAGTGAATGGAAGAGGATGCCTATTCTTCACTGTAATGCGAATAAGCCCCCAATAGTCGATGCAGGGACGGAGGCCACCGTCTTTCTTCTTCTCGAAAAAGAACCCCGCGGCGGCAGGAGAGGAAGAAGGCCTGATGGTGCCCTTGCAAAGCCCTTCCGCGACGTACTCCTCCATGGCGCGCTGCTCTCCTGCAGATAAAGAGAATAACCAGCCATGGGGTGGTACGATGCCTGGCAGGAGGTCGATGGCCAGATCGTATGGCCGATGAGGAGGCAGCTGGGTGGCACGTGTTTTACTAAAAACCTCCACCAGATCACAGTACGGGATGGGTATGGCCTCCACATCGACATCGAGGGCCTCAGACTCCCCAGAGCATGTCCCAGCCGTCGCCGGAGATAAAGTTCCTGACAGGTCGGGCCCCATTGGAGAATTCGGTTTTGAGTCCAGGATATCAACGGATCATGTCGTAGGAGCCAGGGGTATCCAAGAAGGATGGGAGGAGAAGTGTGGGTAGTGACAAGGAGTTGGATTTTTTTCTTGGTGATCGGAGATAGCGAGGAGAAGGGGGGGGGGTCTAGTGAGTAATGGGGCTGTTGATGAGGACCCGACCATCCATGGCGGTGATGTTTATCGGCTGGGATAATGCTTCCAGTCCCACACCCAGCTGGCCAAAAAAAAGCACAGTCGATAAAGTTCTCGGCTGAGCCCGAATCCACGAATGCATCGGTCATGACCTGGCGGTGCCCCAACTGAATGTGGGTCTGAACCGTTAAGCGGGAAACGGTCAGGGTGGACAAGGAGATGACTCTGGGACCAGGTGAGTTCCTCCCTCTATTCACCTGGTCTGACTGTTTCCCGGCCAGAGAGGGCAGACCGCAGGATGGTGCTTGGGGGAGGCGCAATAGGCACACAGGCCTTCGCGATAGCGCTGCTCCCTCTCCTCAGGGGTCAGAGAGGCGCGCCCTAGCTGCATGGGTTCCCCGGCTCCCGAGTGGTCCACAGAAGGAGACAGAGAACCGACTGATGATGGTTTCACAGCTGATGTAGTGGCTATCCTGTGTCTTGAAGGTGTCGGTGGCAGGGTACGAGGAGCTGGCCTTGGATGGGAGCTCATACGTTAGTCGATTCGTAGGTAGAGCTGGATTAAACCTTCCACAGTAACGGGGAGCTCCCACCCGGCCAGTTCGTCCTTCACCCGGGGAGCCAACCCCTCGTAAAAGACCGTCTAGAGAGCGGAGTCCCCCCCATTCTGTCACAAATAATGGTCAACTGTTAGCCCAGTGTAGCGTGGAAGATGAACCCAATCGCAGAGCAACATGAGAGAGTAGGTAGTCCATGCATTTTGCTCTGAGAACACTCTCTTAAGAGAGTAGAGATTCCCACCGGGAATCTGCGTTCTCGTTCACACACAAGTCAGGAAGATAACCGGAGTACTCACGGTCCTGAAGAAATGAATGGCTGGAGCAATGGTGAATGATGACTCAATGACTGAGCGGTGTCTACCTCTGTGACCTTGGCTTTTATACCATGTGACGCGCTTCACTTCCGAGTCCTCTTGTGCGTCACATGGCCCGTGTGCGTGACACTTTCTCTGGGTTTGTTCTCCCGCTTGTTCACCCTCCCTCCCTCTCTCTTTCCCTTTCTGTCTCTCTCTTTCTGGCCTCTTTCTCCCTCTTTTTTCAACATTTTCATTTTCTCTCTTTATTTCTCTCCCCCCTCTCTTACTGGGTTCTTTCTCCTGCTTTTTTTCCTCTGTTTTCTCATTTCCTCCTTTTCTCTCTCCTGGTGCACAGAAACAAAATCTGATTATTTTCAAGATTTTAACCATTTTCTTTCCAACCAACCAAAATATATTTGATTTAGGAGCAGTACTACTAATATGTACAGAAAACATTAAATATGATGATTCTGTCGAATAAAAAGAATAAAATATTGCAGTCGTGTATGTTTAACTTCCCAGGAATCTCTAAAGTCCTTGAAGAGGTTCCCCACTGCAACATTATTTTAGCAATATTTGTGTTTGTCTCTTATGTTTTATTCATTTAAATTAAGTAAATTCAGTGCGTCAGTTTTTTCAGTGTGAGAGTGCACTTGCAGTTGATTTGCTCAGCTGTGTGTGTCTCTGTGCTCCACATGTGCAGCGCAAGGTATGTGCAGCGTGTCTTCTCGGGCTTACTGTCGCGTGAGGTCTGGCTTTTTCAGAAGTCAAAAGGGTCACGGCTGATTATAGACTATGCCCCAGTGGTTCAGAGAAAAGAGCGAGCGAGAGAGACAGAGAATGAGAGGGGGAGAGAGAGAAACAGTGGGAGCCAGACAGAACTGTTTCTGAACAAAGAGCAAGCGGTCTGTGGTGAAGAGTGTGGAGGAGGAAGATGAGGTGGAGGAGGAGGATGATAATGATGAATAAGATGAAGGTGAACAACGAGGATGAATTCAATGAGGGATGAGGTCATGTTTCTGGGGCAAATTGCAAACCATGCTGGGAGTTCTGGTAGAAGCAGGTCAGCAGCAAAGCAGAGGCGCACATGAAAGCAGGACATGTGCTGCCCAGACACACTTTAGACAGAGAGAGAGAAACACAGAGAGAATTAGAAAAGAAAAAGAGATAACAGAAATAGAGAGATTACAAGAGACAGACAAGAGAGAGAGATAGAGAGAAAACAGAGAAAAGAGTGAGATAAATGACCAAAAAGAGAACAGAAACAGAGAGAGAGAGAGACACCAACATACAGAGAGAGAGACAGTCAGAAAGAGAGAGACCAACATACAGAGAGAGAGAGAGTTAGAGAGAGACCGACAAACGAGAGAGAGAAAGAAAGAAAGAGGCTGACTTACAGAGAGAGAGAGAGAACACAAATAATTAGTAAAGAGAAAGAGATGACAGAGAAAAAGAGAGAGAACAAGAGACAGACAGTGAGAGACATAGAGATGAAGAGAAAAGACAGAGGAGGAGAAGAAAGTGAGAAAAATGACCAGAAGGAGAACAGCAGCAGCTCAATGTCAGGACTCTTTACTGAAGGAGTCACTCTAGAAATGCAGCATATAAGGAAAAATGGATGCTAATATGTGTGTGTAAAGCTTCAGATAAACCATGGAAGGTTCAGATAGTGAGAGTGAAGATGTGCTTCCTGAGAGATACAAGTTACTCCACTGCATCTTTTCCAGCTGATGCTAATACGAACTTGTAATGCTGCATTTACATGATGACCATAGTCAATAGCATTTACACTGCCACCAGAAAGTATTCACACCCCTTCACTTCTTCCACATTTTGTTACATTACAGACTTATTCTAAAATAGATTTGAGTATAGTTTTTCCTCAAAGATCTTTACACAATACCCCATAATGACAAGGCAAAAACAACTGTTTAGAAAGATGTGCAATTTTTTTATTGCCAAAAACCTGTTAATCCAGTGTTTCATAAGTATTCACACCCATGGCTTACTATTTTGTTGAAACAACTTTGGCAGAAATCACAGCCTTCTTGGGTATGCCTCCACAAGTTTGGCACACCTGTTTTTGGGGATTTTCTCCTATTCTTCCCTGCAGATCCTCTCAAGCCCGGTCAGGTTGGATGGGCAGCACCAGCAGACAGACATTTTTAGGTCTTTCCAGAGATGTTCTATTGGATTCAAGTCCAGACTCTGGCTGGGCAACTCAAGGACATTCACAGACACTCTATGTGTTATCTTGGCTGTGTGCTTCGGATCATTGTCGTGTTGGACGATGAATCGTCGCCCTAGTCTGAGTTCCAGAGCACTCTGGAGCAGGTTTCTTGAAGAATCTCTCTATGTTTGACTCCTGTCATCTTACCCTCTATGCGGACTAGTCGCCCAGTTCCTGACAAATTTTTTTTGTATCCCTCCCCAGATTTGTGCCTTGACACAATCTGGTCTCGGAAGTCTACAGATAATTCCCTGGACTTCATTGCTTGGTTTCTGCTCTGATATGCACGGTCAACTGTGAGACCTTATATAGACAAGTGTGTACCATTCCAAATCATGTTCAGTCAACTGAATTTACCACAGGTGGACTCCAATTAAGTTGTAGAAGCATGTCAAGGATGATCAGTGGAAATCGGATGCACCTGAGCTCAATTTTTCATGTCATAGCAAAGGGTGTGAATACTTATGTACCTATTGTGTTTAATGTTTACATTTTTTATAAATTTAAAAAAAAAATCTGAAAACTTGTTTTCACTTTGCCATTATGGACCATTTTGTGTAGATTTTGTAAAAAAAAAAAAAAAACACTCAAATCTATTTTAGAATAAGTCTGTAACATAACATGTGGAAGAAGTGAAGGGGTGTGAATACTTTCTGGAGGGACTGCAATTATGTACCTCCATTTAATGGATGGGCTCTGAAGGGTTAATCTTCTGCTGACCTCTCTGTTTTAGCACCTTATTTCCATCTGATTTGATTCATTCTCTCATTAAAAACACGTGGGCCATAACACCAGCCGCAGTACACTGCTCTGCCCGGTCCAGTCCCTGAATGACCTGCGACTCGTCCCCATAGTTTTGTTCCGTTCTTCTGCAGGCCTTGGTTTTCTGGCTCAGGTGTGCTGGAACCGAACAAAAAGCAAACTTGAAGGAGAATGAAGAGCATATTTACTTTTCAAAAGTTCGTCTGCTCTGCACATTTACCATTCAGCTGACTAAATGAGTAAAACAGTCTGAACATCTACTTGAACCCACCCCCTACACCTTTTCTCTCTTTCTTGCTGTCTCTCTTCTTTTTCTATTTCTATCTCTCTCTGTCACACGCACCAGACCGTAACGTGCACGGGATTCCGGAAATGACGCACGTCACTGGGCATTTAAACGGCATGGCGGCAGTTTCCAACTGCTCAGTCATTGAGTCAAGTTTCCTGGCCAGCTCACCAGTGTATTCGGTACCGTGAGTAACCCGGGTTCTTCTCCTCATCTCTTTTCTACCCTTGTCTGTGTGCGTGAATGAGAACGCAGATTCCGGTGGGAATCTTTACTCTATTCGAGAGCGTTCTCATAGCAAAGCGCGTGGTCTGCCAACCCACTTCGCCTCTGTCTGAGGCGTTCATCCACCACGCCACACTGGTCTAACCGTGGTTTCAGTTCATCTCTCGTCTGCTCCGTGACACTCTCTCTCTCTCCCCTTTTGACTACTTTTTCTCACTCTTCTCCTTTGACTCTTTCTTCTCTCTGTCTCCATCTTTGTTCTCTCTATTTGTTATCTCTCTCTTTTTGCTCTACTTTTCCATTTCTCTCTCTTTGTTCTCTCTCTCTCTCTCTCTCTCTCTTTCTTTCTTTCTTTCTATCTCTCTGTCTTCCCCCTTTTTCTCTCCTACCTCTCTCCCTCAGTCTCTCTCTCTGTCTCTCTCTGTCCTCTGATACATCATTCTCCATGCTGTCCTGTTTGCCTGTCACCATGGCACCTGGACCAGTGGATGAGTGTATGTTTGTGTGTGTTTGTTTATGGGAGGACAGCGCTGGTTACGAGTGTGTGCTTCTACTCTTCCACTCTTCGGTAGTGAATGAGTGTGCCTGTGTGTGTGTCATGTGTGCAGCACAGCGACACACTCCACCATTGTGGTGCAACGCCTCCAGACTTGTGGCCCAGTCAGGCTCTACTATCGTTCTGCAATGCCTCCAGACTTGTGGCCCAGTCAGGCTCTACTATCATGGTGGTGCAATGTCTTTCAACTTGTGGCCCAGTCAGACTCTACCATCATAGTGCAGTGTCTCTTGACCTGTGGCCCGGTCAAACTCTACTGTCGTGGTGCAAAGTCTCTCAACTTGTGGTCCGGTAAGATTTTACCACCATGGTGTAAAATTTCCTGACTTGCAACTTAGCTGAACTTCACAGTTAACCACTAATGTAACTGGATGTTTGGATTTTGCTGTATATGAAGAGGTGGATTTCAGCTGTGTTCTGCACTTTTTCCAAAAAATCAACCTCATGTTTATTCCACCACTGAACTTTTTAACTGAGGCAAGATTAGGTATAGCAATATTTCACTAATGTAATTACAGTACACTGTGTGTGTACTTTTGAGTACAGTGCTGTGCAAAAGTATTAGGCTTTTGTGTAAACTGTTTAAAGCCATTTATCTAAGTGGCAGAGAACATTTTACCAGTAAATAGGTTAACATTAGAATACAAAAAGAAAGCATTAAATAAGATAAAGATTTGTTTCATTTGCAAAAAGTACTTGAAGCTTACCAGCTTTAAAATGATAATGTATTGATTGAGCTGAACCAGTTATTGGTATTTGATGAGAACTAAAGTGTAATACTGGGCTTATATGAGGAGAGGTCTGGAAATTATTAAGCAAACATATAGACATACATCATATCACTTTTTACTGTATTAATATTATTTGTATACATTCTAAGATTAGATTTTAAAAACATTTTCTGCTCAACTAAACAAGTCTTAAATATAACTTTATTAGGTGTCTAAGACTTTTGCATGGTAATGTATGTCTTGCAGGGCAGTATGTCGGGATCATGAGGGTGCTTTAAGGGAGTCTCTGGCCATGCTGCAGGCAATTGCTGCTGACCTGCAAGTTGTGAGAGAGCAGCTCACTCAGCACTCCAAACACTGGGACACGACCCGAGCGCAGATCCTGCATCACTGCTCTACTGCGTCTGCAGGTGACCACCACACACTCACTCAACACACTCTTCACTACATCACTACTCTTCATTCTTTTTCTGTCCTGATCTCTGTGTGGCTCTTTCTGGCTTGCTCTTTTTCTTTTTCTCTCATTTCTCTCACTCTTTCTATCTCTCTTGCTCATTTGAAGGCTTTTCATCATGTTTTGTCATTTTAATAAAAAGTTATCATATCATTTTTTGGTTACTTTTTGCCATATTTTGACGTCTTTTACAATGTCGTTTTTTATTTTTTTGGTCATGGTCATCTTTTGTCATTAGATTTAGAATTTTTGATCATGGTTAATTATATTTTGTATTTTGCAAATTAATGTAATCATTTAAACAACATAATGCTGTTAACAAATAAAGAAGGGGAAAACACGGATTTGCATCTGACCGGACTAATACATATCCATGTGTATTGTGTGTGTGTGTGTGTGTGTGTGTGTGTTTGTGTGTGTTCTGTCTGCACTCAGTGTACTGGGATAATTGCAGTGTAATGATATTGGGGAGAGGGGGTGACTGAGTGGATAATGGGCTGGGAGTGGGCAGAGAGTGGGAGTTAGACCAGGTCACAATAAGCGGGTGTGTGTGAATGACAGACAGACCGACAAAAAGGATAAGGATGGAAAAAAAGAGTTAGATAGAGAAAGAGAGAGGGAGACAGAAAAAGAAGAGAGTGAAAGGTGGGGAGGGAAAGAGAGAGAGAGGAGAAGAGCCGCAATCATTAAGATGTTTAAGAAGTTCAAACCTATCATGAAGCAGCCTAGGAGCCACCACAGGGAGGAAGATAGTCAGAGAGGTATCTCCAAAGACCACAGTTTCAGAATTACAGAATTTGATAGCGTCTTAGGCTCTCCAGATCCACCATAAGACCTCTGTAGGAAATATGTCACGCCCACCAGTCCGTGACGTGCACGTGGAACCGGAAGTGATGCGCGTCACTCGGTATTTAACCCGGACGCAAAGGTACTCCATTGCTCAGTCATTGCA